>WNYA01005215.1:0-15846 GCA_019512145.1 Engystomops pustulosus
TCACCGCCTCCTCCTCCCCCTGGCGCCGATGTGTAGCCTAAATGTGACAAATACAAATGGGGAGCACATAATCTCAAGATAATTGCATAAAATGTTTCCTTAACACCAATGTTTCAGTTATTAACAATTTTGTAGCCAGAAATTACAGAATTATATTTGACCATAATTTATATATGTGGATCCATCATACAATTTATGTACAATACAGCTTCATTCATGGAGCCTCCTGATTTTTCTTGGATACATCTAGATACCAGTTAGATTTCACTGGGAATGTGGTCCAGAGCAGGTATTAAGCAGTAATTTAAAGTAGATCATCTAGACTTTGTTTTCTCAACGGCTAATCTGTGACAATTAGATGCATACTAACAGTGTAATGGTGGATTGAAAGAATTAACACATCTCAGATTAGGACAGAAACCATGCTGTCTTTTACCTATTAGCCCAAACAGAAGGGAGATGTCAAAATATTTGTTAAGTTAATTCCTCTTCTCAGCGTGCACTAAATTTCTTCAGTAGGCTCCTCAGCGAATTTTTGCCATCCCAGACAGTAGAACGTTATCATGTGTCAAGTAATTAGCTTCAGACGCAGACAGACCAATTAAAGGAGGATTCAATCACTAACGATGTATCGTTAACTTCCACTTACTTTACATACATGCAAATTTCTGAAAAGGACACCACTAGTGGCTGGCAACAGACTGGCACTTCGCTGTGCTCATGGACCATCATGGGGCCTCAACAGAATACCCAAAGAATAGGTATTCACTGAAGTACACAATCATGAGGCCTGGCAATACAATACAAGGGGCGTAACTACAGCTTTGCTCTCTGTGTAGTGATTGACCCTAGGAACTACAGCTCAGCTCCCATTCTGGGGTTCTGTTCCCTGAGTCCTGGAATCTGCAGATTTGTAGGAACCCAAGTGTCCACCAATCTGATATTGATAGCCTATCAATAGGATAGGTCATCAATATTTAAAAGGGTATACTGCTATTCTGTTTAATTTGACGGCAAATAACTTTAGGCCAAGTTAGAAATAATAATAATCATAATCTTTATTTATAAAGCAACATCAAATTCCACAGCGCTTTACGAATAATAGGGAACATATACAAATATAATAATAAAGAGTACAACAGTCATATGGAACAATAGGAGTGAGGGCCATGCTTGCAAGAAACCTCTTTAACAGAAATATTCAATTTAATTTAAATAAAAAATGTACACATGAATATGTAGACCAGGCCCGGCGCCAGCACCCGGCTAACCTGGGCAAGTGCCGGGGCCCCGGGGTACTGTTATGGTCTGTCTACATACTTGTTCCATGTACTGGAGGGATTTCCTGGACTGAACCTTGAACCACTGTACTGAACTGACTTTCTGAGGTCAGTCCAGTGAAACGAAGCAGGTTTCTCAGACTGAACTCGCTAATGGGCAAAGGGCCTTTCATTCATTCTATATATGAGCTAATCTGTTTGTGATTTATAGATTTGGTACCAATTTCACCTTTTCCTGGATTCGGTTGGTATCCCAATCTTTTCTGATTTACTTTGGACAGAGGTTTGATTTAGATCTGAATTGAATATTATGAAAAATTTGGCCAACGCTTCACATATCACATCTTTGATATTCGCTCATCTCTATAGGTCCAGCAGACGCTTCATCCCTTTTATTGATGGTCAAGCACAAACTGAACATTTTCTTGTAGCAGTGCATCTACTAACTTGAGTGATAATGTATGTGAATGAAACGATTACATTCAGAGAAACAAAGAGGCAGGGAGTGAGAAATATGTATTCTAGTCCATGCCTGAACTCCATGAGCTCTTTCTGCATTTAACCAAGCAACGGTGATAAATAGTTTGCTGCTACCATACAAACTTTCTTTTACTTTTCTGATTCTTATGACAGATATCAGCATAGAAAGGCGTAATAACTGATGATTCGTTGTAACTTCATAGGTACTGACCGTGGTGGATACTTTTAAATACAGGACGAGCTAATATTTTGTGTTTTTCTGTATGATTGACGCTGCAAACCCACTTACATATTTTACCTTTGGAAATATGTCGCATTTTTAGCATAAGATATTATTTTTACTGTGTGGGGAACATTGGGCGCTAGCGTATGATATAAGCCCTGCCCTTTGTTATGCCGTATATATTTGATGGTTCTGGCCCACTGATGAATTCGGCGGGTGACTGCACTGGTGTAAAATTCTGTGCTAGGCGCTCTTACCTGCGTCAGTTCAGGCTCGAATGGTCTCAGACTACAGTGTGAGTGTGCAGGTGTGAGACAGGAACACAATTGACTTACAGACAGCTCCTAGTTACAAACGGGACTCTGGATGTTGGTAATTTGCTGTACTTTTGCCCTAGGCTACAATAAACAGCTATAACAGTTATCAATGGTGTCTGTAATTAAGATTTATTGTTAATCCTGGTTCTTGTGACAATCCAATATTTTTAAAATCCAATTGTCACAAAAAGTTACCTGGAGCTACAATTGTAAAATATACAGTTCTGACTAACATACAAATTCAGCTTAAGAACAAACCTCCAGAACCTATTGTGCGTAACCCGGGGACTGCCTGTAAATTGTTTAATTTGATACTTGATAAAGCTTACATTGCATGTGTACATCTAAAATGGAACAGGCAAGAAAAAACCATGTAAAATGTCAAAGATAAAAAAAGAAATTGCAGACAATGAAATGCTTCGATTTAATTAAAAAATAATAATTTCAGTAAATATTTTGCTTTATTTTTTGTCAATTGGCCTGATTATATCCTTACATGCTCTATACTGGATAACATCCCAAAACCAGAAATACCAGTTACCAGACAGATGTCTAATTTTTACCAGAAGAAGATAAATTTAAAATGCTTAAATGTGTATTGTGGTATTTAAATAGCCTGTTCTTTTCCCGAATTTTATGTATTCTTTAGCAATAAGTTGCCCATTGCAGCTAGTTGTGGGTGGGATTTTATTTTCCAACCTTCTAGGAGTTGACAGCTGTAATATGGTTAGATGTACCACATTTAATAAGAATCATATGTATTTGTTATTTTTTAATACAGTTAAAAAATGGGTGCTTTTAGTGCAAATGACCTTAGACTTTTCTTGTGAAAAATTGGTTCAAGTCTAGATGGACTGAAATGTCAACATTTACATGGATGTAGAATTGAAAAGTAATTTCTACTAATTAAGGTCTCATTCAGATGGCCACTATGGGGACGTGATCTGGTCGGCCCCCATAAACCTCTATGGCTCTAGTTCACAGCATTGTGAGCACAAGGTGCATCTCCACACAATGAACAAGTTGGACTTGTTCTATACTTTGGCAGATATGTGGCGCGGCCGCTTGCCAGCCTGCTCATAGCCCCCCTCCCACCTCCACCTCCCGGCCCTGTGCTTAACTAGGATCGGGTCTGGGTGAGCACATGGCCGTCTAAATGCACCCGAGAGGTCATCAGTTTGTATAAATAAATGTTATTAGATGAGCCCTGTTATTCTATTGAATATAGAAATTTATGGCATAGCCATATAATATACCATACATGTCCGTTTTACATATTCTGCAAATAACTGGATGTCAATGTATTTTTTGCATTGAAAAACTTTTTTCAAAATTGCTATATGGCGACCTACTATACTTACTGTGCTTCCTCTACCTGAACACTGAGCCCGGCATGGTCTCATGCTGTGCCGTGCCCCATAACTCAAATAGTATTTTTCAGTCATACAAATATCATTAATATAATCATTAGGACACAGCTAAAAGTACTTCCTAAATCTTGTGTGACCCTTTAGTCATAATTGAGGTCTTAGGGTTATCTACAGTCACATATGAATAACAATTGTGAATGGAATACTATAGGATAAATGTAATCATATGTAAGCTGATTTTCTAGAACGAAATAAGAAGTCAATGGCCAGGAAGGTCACACAAGCTCCATGCTCCTAACAGACAAAATAGAACATTTCATGTTTCTCTCACAAGGACTAAACAATCTATGTAGAAGCAGTCGAATGTGGAGCGCCACACACATTGCATGTGTTAGATATATTCCAATATTGAGTCACATCCTTGTTTTTATTTTATGTAAGCTTCCACATGTGCTTTAACAGATGAAAGATTAAATGAATACTTTTGTGAAAGCACTGGAGGAAGTATTCTATAACCCCCATGCTTTTATATCACTTTATACATCTAGAGCAATGTCTAAACACTACAGGTTAGGAACATATTGTTCTCTTTATAGGGATGCAGGTGGCTTCCTCATGTGAGGATGTGTGGCTGCTCGGAATTTTTTGGTTTAAGAAGTAGAGAATACGGCAAATTACATTTATGATGAGAAAAGCACAACTTGGCAGTAATCTTACTTCTATGTACCTGGATCTCCTATACACAAATAATATGTTTTTTCCTAATAAAACGTGGTTAATATTTATAAAAAGGTTAAAGGGGTTTGCCCACAAAAGAAAATCCTCAAATTTCAATCCCCTAGTGTTTACACAATAAAAATAAATTTTAACCCCTTACTTTACAATTTTACTCAGTTTTATTGCAGTTTTAGCTCCTATCACTCACTTATGGTTAGTGTAAAATCCCAGAGTGTGGGTGGGGACTCTCTAAGCAGACACATTGGGGCTTATGTACTAAGGGTAAATGGATGCACTTTCGTTGAACTTTCCAACGTTTTCAGGTTTTGCGCAGCTGTGACAGATATTGAGCAGGGGATTGTCTTGCACGCGATCAGATTGTGGTGCAGCTGCGCAGGATTTAATTCGACAGAAATTGGGGGGCAGGCCGTCAGACGATCTGACGGATTTGGACTAAGTGTGGGATTTAACTTTTAAATTGTGTCGCAAGATCATGCACAGGTGAACTCTGGCAGACCTGAGCAGGGAAGCGACACATGCACGATATCGGCTGCAAGATCTAAGCGAATGGCTGCAGGGTGCATTATACACGGACAATGCACTTTCTGTGAACTCCTCCAGATGGGTGGGTAAATGTGCCCCCTCGTGATCTCTCTAGTTCTGTGAGCTGACAATGTGGTTAGATTATCAGAGTCCAGGTTTATATACACTTTCATTTACCTTCTGAACATTGTAGTAGTATCTGACACATAGAAAGAGAGATGAGACAGATCAGAGATGATATCTATGATATGCGTATTACACACTGTAAGTTCTGCTACATATCTATGAGAACTCCTATGCCTCCCTCCCCCTCCCCGTATAGAAAGAACTTATCTGCCTGTAGCTTGTAGCTCTCCTCATAATTTTGATGTGTTAATGTTTGCCAGCAGGAAGCCACCAAGTGTCTGTGTGCTTGTCCTAGAATGGAGAGGGAGGGGGCTAGAGGCAGGGAGTAGCTCAGCTCATGTAGTGTCAGATAAAAAAATTAAGATGGGTGCCAGCCCTTTTAGTCAAAAGACCCAGGGTCGGAAACCAGGGGCAACTGAAATTGTGTACACCAGGGCTGATGAAGAGAGATTGGAATTTTATGTGTGAAATGCTGTATTTTTATTAATAACTGTGAAACTGAGAATGTGTTATTTTGTTATCCTGGGTTTATTTAAGAAACTTGTCTTCATGGGAATCCTACAAACAATACACATACATAGAAATCATCTGGAAAAAGTCATAATAGCAAAATATTGGGGCAGATTTACTTACCCGGTCCATTCGCGATCCAGCGGCGCATTCTCTGCGGTGGATTCAGGTCTTCCGGCGATTCACTAAGGCAATTCCTCCGATGTCCACCAGGTGTCGCTGCTGTGCTGAAGTCCGCTGAGGTCCGCCGGAGTTTGCGATCCTATTCCTGGTGAAGATAAGTGCGGTTTCCCCGAAGCCGTCGGGTTTTCGTTCGGCCACGCCCCTGATTTCCGTCTTGTGCATGCCGGCGCCGATGCACCACAATCCGATCAAGTGTGCCAAAAACCCGGGTAACACGTCGGGAAAACGCAAATTGGCCCCTTAGTGAATGACCCCCATTATGTTTCCCACAGTGCGTATAATCATGAAGCTGAAAATAGGTTAATATCAAGTAAAGGCCAAAGACCTACATTTTTCCATGATACATCTAGGTCACTAATCTTTTAATTGAAAAACTAGGACTCCCCCTTTACATCACATTAGATTAAGTCAGCAATCCCACCTTTTCTCTCTATATCCCACTCCTCATCTTTACAGGATGCCCTTCAATTGCTCCAACAAGGACCATTGGGTAAGCGAAAATGGCTTTATCAAGTCTACTCTCTCCTCCCTGGTAAAGTGTCTGAAAAAGCACTTCCATTTCTTGAAGTGAAGACTTCCTACGTTTCCAGCTGGGATAGCTTTACTTTACAATACTGCGTGCAGGGTTCCAGCCATTGTCTCAGGCCAAGTTGAACAGGAGGGGGCATCCCTGCCTCGTCCCCTGAAGCGGGAAAGCCTTAGATAAGAACTCTGGCGTACTTAACCATGCTCTTGGGTTGGCATATAATGAGTTCAAGAAAGTACAGAAGGGCCCCGAAAAACCTGTACACCATAGAACCTGCCTTAACCACTGCCTTACCCACCCCCACTTAGCTTTTTCCACATTGAGGGTGATCAAGGCAGGTGCCCCCTTCCCTGTGGCAGGTAGAACTTGTATTGGAACTTTTTAGTAGGACACGTCTACTATTGGTAACTAAATGGTATTAAAGTATCCTTTAATAAAATGTGATATAAGGCTTGGGGGGGGGGGGTTATAAAAATATTATACTCACCTCCTCTGGAGCTCCTGTTCTCCTGCCACATACCTGCTACAGCATCAGTTTTAATATGTAGAAGGTGCGAGGCATTAGTTGGTACTGGAGCGCCAGCCTCTGTAAACATAGAGAGGTTGGCATTGGTGCACATAAATGGGAGTGCCAGATGAGTATAAGATTTATTGTTTTAAAACCCCCCCAAGCCATATATAAATTTTTTGTAGCAACAAACAACCCCTTTGATTATCAGCAAGTGAGACCACCTCTATAAAAGCCAAAGTTTTAGCAGTTTGCTGGTCTGAAGTATTCAGGTGTGTGTTACCACAATGCCAAGGGGGAAAGAAACGACATCAACTTATAAAGAAGCATACAGGCAGTCCCCTACTTAAGGACACCCGACTTACAGACAACCCATAGTTACAGACGGACCCCTCTGCCCCATGTGACCTCTGGTAAAGCTCTCTGGATGCTTTACTATAGTCCCAGGCTGCAATGATCAGCTGTAATGTGTCTGTAATGAAGCTTTATTGATAATTCTTGGTCCAATTACACCAAAAATTTTTAAACTCCAATTGTCACTGGGGCAAAAGAAAAAAAGTTGTCTAGAACTTCCATTATAAAATATACAGTTTCGACTTACATACAAATTCAACTTAAGAACAAACCTCCAGACCCTATCTTGTATGTAACCCGGGGACTGCCTGTACTTCCAATGTCAATAAATTTAGGAGGGGTCGTAATGCTTTTTTAAATGATCTGAAATCCATTATGCGATTATTCACAAGTGAAAGAATTTTAAAGGAACACTCCATTTAAACAAATTAATTGAATAATACATGGTACAGGGTCTGCATGGAGGAGCATGAATTATTTTCATTGTATTCCTAGAACCTTGCTGGAACCAAGAGTCATGCTTCTGACCCTGCTCAAGGTATAATTCAGTGAATCAGCTGTGACTGGTGTGCTCCTCTAAGACACTTGATCATCTTTCCAGAAATGCATATCCCAGCAAATTCAACTAAGTTCAGAAACCTCCAAGTAGTTGGATGAAGAGCTGTTACAAAGACCTAGTCAATGCCCAGACCTCAAGACATTTGAAAGGCTGAAAATGGAAAAAGCTGCATATGGTCTATTAATTCATGTGCGTAGTTAGTATGTCAAACACAGCTTTTTGTTTTTGCTTAGTTTTAGTTAAAAACTTTAATAGGACAGGAGGAGATTAGTAGATTCATATAATAGATCATGGGAAAAAAAATTCTGTAGTGCTTCTAATTTATTATTATAAATCCATGCTCATTCTGGGCTTATGAGTTTAGCTCAGGAGTTCTACCATCAAAGTCAAGCATGGATAAACAAAGGGCCCTTATTCATAGATCCAGGCACTGTGGCTGTGGTAATCTAATCATATGTATTATCCATGCCCCGTCCTTCTAAAAATCAACTTTTAAATTATGCTAATGATACAGATGGGCTCTGGGAGGTGTTACCAGGGCGCCTCAGTGCTGCAGATTTACAGGCTGTCTCACCATCCCTCCTGCTCCTTCAGCACTTCCCCACCCTCTAGCAGATGCAATTTCACTACAGCACTAGCAGTTTCAGCAAACACTCGGAAGAGAAAGTTCTCCTGCACACTGCAACAGCCCATGAAGGTGCAGCATGGAGGGGCTCTGGTAACAGAGATCTTCTGGCTTACTAGCATAATTGAAAAGGTTGTATTCAGAAGGAAGGAGGCCATGGATAACAAATGTAAGAAGATTACCACAGTGCGTAGAGTAAGTTTAGCATATTTGATTTTGTATGGCATCTAAGACATAACCATAAAAGACGGACAAAGTATCATCTTTCCTTCATAGGTACTATCACTTATTAAACACCTCAGTTCAGCTTAAAAAAAACCTTCAGCCAAGTCTCAAGCCCAGAGCCTACTGGAAGAGGTTTTCATCCAGTATTGCTCTGTAATTGGCCACATTTATCTTTCCTTCAATTGCAACCAGTCGTCCTGTCCCTGCATCTGAAATACTCCCCCATAACATGATGCTGCCACCACCATGTGTCACTGTAGGGAGTGTATTTGGCAGGTGATGAGCAGTGCCTGGTTTCACACACCATTTAGAATAACACCAAAAAGTTCAATATTCCTCTCATCTGGCCAGAGAATCATATTTCTCATAGTCTGGGAGTTATTCTTATGTTTTTTCTTAAAACTGTATGCAGGTTTTTATATGTCTTGCACTGAGGAGAGGCTTCTTTCGTCACACTCACAATATTTCACTTGTGGAACTTTCTCCCATCTCCATACTGCATCTCCGGAGCTCAGCCACAATGATCTTGGGGTTCATTACCTCTCTCACCAAGCATTTTCTTCCATTGCTGAGTTTGGCTGCTCGGCCAGGTCAAGGAAGACCTGTGGTCTTCCCACACGCCTTCCATTTAAGGATTATGGAGGCTGTGAGGTATTATATAGACAGGTGTGTGCCTTACCCAATCAGTTTCATTAAACAAAGCTGGACTCCAATGAAGGAGTAGAACCATCTCAAGAAGGATCATAATGAAATGGACAGCATGTAAGTTATATTTGAGTGTTACAGCAAAAGGGCTGAATACTAATGACCATGTGATATTTAAGTTTATCTTGTTTAATAAATTAGCAAACATATCTACATTTCAGTTTTTTTCAATCAAGATGGGATGCAATGTCATCTTTATTAAACTTTAATATATTACAGATAAAATAGCAATAGAATCAAACACCAAATGTTTTTAAAGAGTGAAAAATTTAAAGGGGTCTTAATACTTTCTGTACCCACTGTATGGGCATAGCAAACTGAGATATTTTGGGAGTCTAATGCAGAGTCAGAATTCTCCTGCAATTAGAGAGTCGGGGGTGGGGGAGGGGCATGCTGTATTCCTCCTGTAGTTGGGGAGGAGAGGGGGCCAGGTTGCAGAGGCTCTGTGGCGGGGTCAAGTCCAATTTATCAGGATTTGAAGGGGAAAGGTACGCCCTAGGTTTTGTGGGTGCTTATGCAAGTGTCCAGCTGTAAGTGGGAACTTTAGGGCTTTGCTCTGCTGATGCCCTGTTTATTCAGCATGTGCAGGGGAGCCATGGATATCTTGGAGGCATCACTAGTGAATAAGGCCTTAATAGGCTTACTGCTAGGTCCCGTGCCATTTCTTTTCCCCTGTGCTGCGTGTGAAGCTTGGGCATCACCGTAGGCTAGATGCTGCTTAGTTGGGGTAAAATGCTGGTTTAGGCACTGTGGAAACGGAGCATCTGTCTCATGCGGCCATCACAGTCATCGACTAAGCCACGCCCCCAAAGAAGAGAATATTTAATATATGAGTGTAAATTCACTCTAAACTATGACTTTAACAGTTAGATTAACTGATTAACTAATAATAGGACAGGCAAATGTGATATGCATTTGAGGTAACTCTGAATGTGATTTTTCACCGAACCCATTTTGGCTTATGGACGCATAGAGATAGCTTTCCTCTTCCAGAGCCACAGGCAGCATTTAGAAGGCAGCAGTGCCTGGCCGGCTCCATCTTTTTTTCCAAATGTCGCTCCCCAGAACAACATAGGGGAACGGCTATCGGTTGCCTTGGGAGCATGGCATATGCAGTTGCGTTACAATGAGCCAGTGGCTCATTGTTATGAATACTGTGTCAATGTGCCATTTACTGTAATAAAGTAGTTAAAGTACCCTAGAGGGTCTAAAAAAATATATAAAACGTAATAAACAGTAAAAATCACAGACACAATAGGTGTCGCTGCGTCTTAAAATGCCTGATCAAAATGTAAAAACGTTTTTTGCCAGCAGTGAAAATAGCGTCCAAATGTCTGAATAGGCTACTTCACACCATTTTTGATTACCGTACATAAAATATGTAATAAAAAGTTATCAAAAGGTCTTACAGTGCTAAAAATGGTAGTAATAAAAATGTCGTCTCATTTAGCAAAAAATTACACCTCACACAGCTTCACACACCAAAGTATGAAACAATTATTTATTCAGAAGATGGTGAAGTTTTTTTTCTGTACAAATTTGTCTAATTTTTGAAAATGTATTAGAACACAATAAATCCTACATAAATTTGTTATCACTGTGATTGCACCAAACCTAAGATTAAATCAAAGGCGTTCTTTGGAGCGCACAGTGAAAGTAGTAAAAACTGAACCCACAAGAACGAGATGCAAATACGTTTTTTTTTGCCTATTTCACCACATTTTACATTTTTTTCCGGCTTCCTAGTGAACGGCAGGGAATAATAAATAATGTTACTGAGAAGTAGAATTTGTTCCGCTGCAAATAAAACATCACTCAGCTCTGTACACAAAAATATGAAAAAGTTATAGATTCTTGAAGGTGGAGAGCGAAAATTGAACGAAAAAACCCTGCGTCCTTAAGGGCTAAATACAATTATACATGTATGCATAATATATATAGAAGTCTGTATGCAAAAGCACACGATTAACCATAACAATCTATTAAGTAAATCTTCGATCTATGTTGTATGTTTATGTGTATGTTGTAATAAAATAAATTATTGATAATAATGAATTAAAAGCTAAAGATAAAAAAAATGTTTTAATCAAGGGACTATAGCGGGTTCATGCCTGGTGATGCTATTGCGAGTCTGAGGCATATACAGGCAGTCCCCGGGTTACATACAAGATAGGGTCTGTAGGTTTGTTCTTAAGTTGAATTTCGAAACTGTATATTTTAAAATTGCAATTCCAGCCAGAACTTTTTTGGTCTCTGTGACAATTGGATTTTAAAAAATGTTGGGTTGTCATAAGAATCGGGATTAACAATAAAGCTTAATTACAGACACCTGTGATAACTGTTACAGCTGTTTATTGTAGCCTAGGACTAAAGTACAATAAATTACCAATATCCAGAGGTCTGTTTGTAACTAGGGGTCGTATGTAAGTTGAGTGTTCTTAAGTAGGGGACCGCCTGTACAGGTAAAGCCAATACTTGGCTTGCTAACAGTTGGCCTGTAGGCCAGGGGTCATAATGCAGTTTAGGGCAGCACAGTGGCCTTGCAGCACTAGGATCCTGGCTTCAAGCCCCATCCAGGTCACCATCTGCAAAGAGTTTGTATGTTCTCTCCTTGTTTGCATGGGTTTCCTCCGGGTCCTCCAGTTTCCTCCCACACTCCAAAAACATACTAGGTTGATTAGATTGCGAGCCCCACAGGGACTGATTTGGCAAGCTCTGCGTGCACTATATAAATAAAGGAATTGTTATTAGGGTGATCACCAAGTGGGCAGGGACAGTATAATTCCCATCCCGTCCTGACACAATCTGAAGCTGCAGATGGTTTTAGATGGAAGCTCTAGAGATCTGTGCAACCATACATTTGTGTGTGTTGTTGGTAGCAGCAGTAGTCATGAAAAATACATTCATCTTCAAGGATTTTGAACTTGGACTTGGATCACATTGTTAATCTGCTGTGCTGTGAGAGCTCTGCATTAGATTGCTCCAGACCCCTTCCCTCTGCTCCAAGTTACTGCTGTAGTCAGTTTGTAATTAAATGTAAAAATTCGGTGCAGATAATCACAGCATGGTAGTTTGCTAATGCAAGTCCAGCTACAATGCTGGAATATAAATACATTTGTAACAGTTCTATTGGTACTAACAACACACACAAAGGCATGGTTACACAGAACTCCAGGGCTGCTATCTAATACTGCAGCCCTATTTGGTCACACTCTTGTTTTTACTGTTAGAACATTAGACACATCTGCAAAAGAAATAAATGATATTCAACAGTTCAAATATTATCCATTTGTGCATTCAGCCAAGCATCTTTCCTTTTACTAGTGGAAAAGCAATTTTCCTAGTTGTATTGTTGTGCAAGTGTATCTGCTAATGAGAACCTCAAATTAATTTCATATGGGATGTTTGAGGAAAACATGCCTTGGGTGTTTTAGTTGTACTTATGTGGGCAGTGCCCTTCACAACATCTTTATTGGGCTATGAAATTACTCCATGTTCTCACTGATGAAAATAATATTGTGGGAACTGTTCAAGTGAACCTCAACTGCTTAAATGAGTGTTATTTCAGAAACCTGGGCCATAAATATTTATAAATGTATACCATACCCGTCGCTGCTTTTATTAATAAACAAGTAGGTTGGTTAAAAGAACATAGCTTTTTGTGCCCAATGGAATTTTAGCAGCTGCATTATCCCTACAAAAGCAGTTGCCCTAAGGAATAAGATATTACAAACTATAATGAAAACAGTATGTATACAGTAATAGAAACTTCTATGTGTAGATATGGAAAATGAAACATAATATTGATGTAAAAGCTGTAGGGATATAGTGCAGTCGATACTTGATGTCTCACAATCAAACCAATGATCTTCAAGGCAAACAAGGTTTGTTCAGAAATGTTTGCTAGAACTACATTTTGATTAAAAAAAATGTAAATAGAATTGTTGTTTATTGCCATATACAGAATAGTTAACCATTGTAACTAATTTACATTAATGAGGTTGTATGTGATTGTAAAAATGATTCCTTAATCATGGTTTCCCTAATAGTGCTAATTTCCAGGACTGTATTCTTGTGTGCTTGCAAGTTCAGAGCTAATTTTTTTTCTGTGAATCATATTGTCAGGAAATCTCAAAATAGCTTAAAGGAAATCTACCACCAGGATGAAGGATTCTAAACCAAGCACACTGACATACTACTGCCCCCTTTGGCAGGATCTGCTCTTCTTTAGGCTTCTTATTCCCTGGTTTTAAAGAAAAAAAAGACTTTACATTATGCAAATGAGCCTAAAGGGCTCCAGGCTCCATTAACACTTAAGGAACCTGAAGCCCCACAAACTAATTTCATAATTTTTAAAGCCTTTTTTTGTGAAAACCAGGGTATAAAAGCCAAATGAATAGCAAATCCTGTGAGTGGTGGCACACACCAGCATGTAAGCGTGCTTAGTTTACAATCCTTGATCCTGGTGGTAGATGGCCTTTAAAGGAAATCTACCAAAAAAAACAGGGGTCCTTACTCATAGATCCAGGCACTGTGACAGTGGTAATCTTATTTTTATCTTTATTATTTGTTATTCATTACCTCCTTCCTTCTAAAATCAACTAATAATTATGCTAGTGAGTTAGAAGGGCTTGGGGTGGTGTTACTAGAACCCTCTGTGCACTAGCTTTACCTGCTGTCACAGGCTAGCTCACTCCCTTCCCCTGCTTCCTTAGCACTTCCCTACTGTAATATCACACAGAGGTAGGGGGTAGTCCTCCAGCGCATTGTAACAGGCTGTGAAGCTACAGCAGGGTGGGGCTTTGGTGACTACCCCAGAGCCCTTCTGGCTCATAAACCCAATTTCAAAAGTTGATTTTTGAAGGAAGGATATTCCCAAATGTGATCTCTTATCATATTGTCCTTGGTATTCCCCTTGCTTCTCTTTTTTGTTTTTTTTTAAGGTGCCCTTCAAGAGTATTGATTGTGAAATATAACCTGCACTTATTGTAAGATTTTTAGCATTTTACATTGACCATGATTTTGTGCCAGATAATTCTCCAGGAAGGATCAAACAACTAAACAACAAGTTATTCCAGGCTACAGGCTCCTTAATAGAAAGTCTTTGTGCATCAGTATTTCTGATCCACCTTCTATTTTGTGCTTTTGTCTGAAATTATTATCTGTAGAGTCTCAAAAGATATTTATAAATAACTAGTTTGAAAACACAAATGCAATAATAACAAAGTGTTTTTTTTGCAACAAAGAATTTCTATTTTATTTTATATAGTCCTGCTTTTTTCACTTTGTGTCTCATTTTAAAATCTATTGACATTGAATACTTTGGAAAATATAAGTAGTCATCACACACTAGAGGAAAACCCAGTATTTCTGGGGCTGCTAAAGACCTGCTGAGATAAAGAGGTTTCTTCTTAGTGTTGGGCTAATCCTGACTTAATCTAAAGCAGCTCTGTTTTCAGTAAGGTGGGAAACTGCTACTGTATACACTCACCGGCCACTTTATTAGGTACACCATGCTAGTAACGGGTTGGACCCCTTTTGCCTTCAGAACTGCCTCAATTCTTTGTGGCATAGATTCAACAAGGTGCTGGAAGCATTCCTCAGAGATTTTGGTCCGTATTGACATGATGGCATCACACAGTTGCCGCAGATTTGTCGGCTGCGAATCTTCCGTTCCACCACATCCCAAAGATGCTCTATTGGATTGAGATCTGGTGACTGTGGAGGCCATTTGAGTACAGTGAACTCATTGTCATGTTCAAGAAACCAGTCTGAGATGATTCCAGCTTTATGACATGGCGCATTATCCTGCTGAAAGTAGCCATCAGATGTTGGGTACATTGTGGTCATAAAGGGATGGACATGGTCAGCAACAATACTCAGGTAGGCTGTGGCGTTGCAACGATGCTCAATTGGTACCAAGGGGCCCAAAGAGTGCCAAGAAAATATTCCCCACACCATGACACCACCACCACCAGCATGAACCGTTGATACAAGGCAGGATGGATCCATGCTTTCATGTTGTTGACGCCAAATTCTGACCCTACCATCCGAATGTCGCAGCAGAAATCGAGCCTCATCAGACCAGGCAACGTTTTTCCAATCTTCTACTGTCCAATTTCGATGAGCTTGTGCAAATTGTAGCCTCAGTTTCCTGTTCTTAGCTGAAAGGAGTGGCACCTGGTGTGGTCTTCTGCTGCTGTAGCCCATCTGCCTCAAAGTTCGGAGTACTGTGCGTTCAGAGATGCTCTTCTGCCTACCTTGGTTGCAACGGGTGGCGATTTGAGTCACTGTTGCCTTTCTATCAGCTCGAATCAGTCTGCCCATTTTCCTCTGACCTCTGGCATCAAAAAGGCATTTCCGCCCACAGAACTGCCACTCACTGGATGTTTTTTCTTTTTCGGACCATTCTATGTAAACCCTAGAGATGGTTGTGCGTAAAAATCCCAGTAGATCAGCAGTTTCTGAAATACTCAGACCAGCCCTTCTGGCACCAACAACCATGCCACTTTCAAAGGCACTCAAATCGCCTTTCTTCCCCATACTGATGCTCGGTTTGAACTGCAGGAGATTGTCTTGACCATGTCTACATGCC
>WNYA01005216.1:0-15842 GCA_019512145.1 Engystomops pustulosus
ATGTTGAATCTATGCCACGAAGAATTGAGGCAGTTCTGAAGGCAAAAGGGGGTCCAACCCGTTTCTAGCATGGTGTACCTAATAAAGTGGCCGGTGAGTTTATATGCCCTCATATTTCACAGTGCTGTACATTGGGTACATATACAAATAAAAATAACATTACAGACTAATAATATAATCAGATAAAACAATAGGAATAGGTGCCCTGCTTGCGACAGCTTACAGTCTATGAGGATGAAGACTGACACAGAAGGCAATTTGTAATAGGCTCAATCTGCTGCCGCCCCTATAGTGTCCAGGGTCAATTATTGGGGTTTTAGAGGCTCTCTAGCTCCTTTCTGTCCGCTGTCTGGCCACTGTTTCCCGATTTGGCAGAATGGTGCGAATTAACGCCTCTAGCAGGCATTCCAATGCATCTGCCCCTGGCGTTTCCGTTCCTGCCATTTCCGTTGGTGTTTCCATCCTTTTCATGTTAGGTGCCCAGGTGTTTTGGGCCAAGCTTCCTCTGGCAGAGCCGTGGTCACCTTCTGAAAAATGCTCGAGTCTCCCGTTGACGTCAATGGGGCTCGTTACTCGAACGAGCACTCGGCATCGAAAAGTTTGTCTCGATACGATACCCTAGCATTTAGTGCCGCTCATCTCTAACCAACCCCACTTCCATTCCTGACCATCCTCTCTTAACTCAACAAAGCCCTGCTCTTTGATTGGTTTGCCATTTGATATACGTAAAGTATTTTTCCGTCAAGAGCAAGAGGTAACAAACTACACTTCATTAACCTATTGCTGCTGCAGAGAAGGAAATATCCGTCACTCAGATTCTGCACTAACTGATGCACTATACCCCAGGTAGCACCCGCCTCATTCTGGCTGCGATCGCGGTGTCTTGCCTGTTAGATTGGCCGTTGTCTCTTACCTTACACTAATGCATCCTGTTGGGGATTGTCCCCCCATGATCAGCCCCCCATTCCGCTGTTGATGGGTGACAGTAGATGCTAATGGCCACTCTGAGTCCGGTCAGAACCCCACCGACTGGTCCATATCAGAACCCACTATATGGATCTACAATCGTGTATCAGCCTCTTTGCACATGGTTGACAAGTTGATACACCACGCCTGCAATACCCAGTACTTCAGGGTATATCAATGGCAAGGAATCACACCTGATGTTTTGTCCCATAGTGGGACTAATAAAAAAAGTCTACAGACCATGTTGGTACATAGGCTCCGTACGACCCCCCCCTGAACTGATATGCAGGGCAGAAGACCCTCCATCCTCCCCTATAACACTCAACACCCTAATCAGTCTGAGCCTTCACCATCAGTAAGATCGCTTCATGCTGATGTGTTTACTAATCCTATTACAACTGAACCCCTCCTCCACACATTCATTACTGACACATAACTCTACATACACACAATCATCCACTGACACACGCTCTACATACACACAAACATTTCACATACCACTTATCCACTCTACATACACACACTTACTGACAATGACTTCTACATACCACACATTACTGCGACATGCCTCTACATACACAACACATTACTGACACATCGCTCGTAACATACACACACATTACTGACGCATGCTCCTACAGTACCACAACACATTACTGACACAATGCTCGTACATACAGCACACCATTACTAAGACACCATGCTCTACAGCACACACATTACTGACCTCCTATCTCCTAATACGACAATGACAAATCTAGACACCTTACTGGCCAATGCTCTACATATATTCCACATTACTGACACATGTCTCTACATACACACAACATTACTGACGCATATCTACATACCACACACATTTACTGACACATGCTCTACAGTACCACACACATTACTGACACATGTCTTACATACAACCCCATTACTGACACATGCGCTTACATACAACACATGACTGACACATGCTCTACATACACACAACTTCTTGACACCTACTCTCATACACACCACATTACTGACACTATTCTCACCTGCACCACATTACCTGACACATGCCTCTACAGATTTCACACATTACTGATACTGCTCTACATCACACACACATTACTGACAACATGCTCTACATACAACACTTACTAGACACATGCTCTACATGCACACACTTACTGACCCATGCTCTACCTACACACCCTTACTGACACAATAACTCTCTATACACACATTCACTGCACATCCTACCAACCTACACACCCATTACGGACACATGCTTCTACATACACACACATTACTGACACATGCCTACATATAACATCTGAACTGCTACTACACATTACTGACAATTCACACATTACTAACCCATGCTCTACATAACAACCAACCATTACTGAACATGCTCTACATACACACACCTATGACATCATACTCTTCATAACACAAACATTACTGGACACAATGCTTCTCATACACACATACGACACATGCTCACATGCACATTGACCACATGCTCTACATGACACACACATACTACCCTCAATACACCCCATCATACCATCTACATAGTACACACCATTACTGGACAATAACTCACATACACACACATTACTGACACTGCTATAGATGGCTGTGTAGAGTTCACAATGCCTCATATTGATTTGTTCACAATTAATAAATCCACATATGGGGCAGATTTACTTAATCCACACCCCGGTCCGTTCGCATCCAGCGGCGTGTTTCTCTTCTGCTGCGTGGATTCGGGTCCAGACGGGATTCATCAAGGTAGTTCCTTCCGCCCTCCGCCGTCCACCAGGTGGCGCGCTGCACTGAACAGACATCTAACGCACTCGAGTTCACCGGTCCGGACCAATTGAAGGTAGCTCGTCCCAAGCGACACTTTAATGTGTTTAGAATGCGGGCGGTTTTTTCCGAATCCGTCGGGTTTTCCTGCTCCGCCTATGCCCCCCCATTTTCCATCCACAATGCATGCCGCGCTGATGCCGCCAACATTACTGACACATGCTCTATATCACAACATCTGACATCCTACATACACCCATTACACAATCTACATCACACCATTACTGACACACTGCTCTACATACCACACCATACTGACAGCATGCTCTACATACACAACATTACTACTGAACTCTACTACATACTGACGCATCTCTACAGACAGACACACACCTTACTGACACATGCTCTAGACATACACCACACATTACTGACACTTGCTCTACATATCACACACATTACTGCACCCTGCCTCCTCAACACACACATTACTGGCACGGCCTACATATATTCACATTAACGACACAACCATGCTCTACATACAACACACATTATTACTGACCCTGCTCTACATCACACACATTACTGACACATGCTCTATCAGACCACACATTACTGAACATTTCTTCACATACACCCATTACTGACACATGCTCTACATACCACACATTACGCACAAGTGCTCTACATACACACACTACGGACACATACTCTACATACACCACATCTATCTGACACATGCGCTACATGCACACACATTACGGACTACAGTGCCTACATATACACATTACTGAACATTGCTCTTACGACATACACACACATTCGACACATGCTCTACTCCTACACACACATACTGACACATCTCTACATGCACACACATTAACTGACACATTGCTCTACATACACACACATTACTATGACACAAGTACTACATATATCCACACAGTACTGCACATGCTCAACCATACACCACATTATAGACACATGCTCACATACACACACTTACTGACACAATGCTCTACAACACAACATGTACTGACACATGCTCTACCAATATATACAATTACAACTTACTACACATTACTACCTACATACCTACATACTACACCACTTCAACAAACCTTACTGACACTGCTCTACATAACACACACATTACTGACACATACTCTTCATAACCACAACATTACTGACACATCTCTACATCACACCATTACTGACACATGCTCTACACTGCCACAAATTACTGCACATGCTCTACTACACACACTCACTACACAAATACTCTAACATAGACACACTACTATTACTGAATATACTCTACATCACACACATTACGGACACATGCAATAGAATGGACATGTAAGTTCACAATGCTCATATTGATATGTTTCCATAATAAAATCCACATTTGGGCAGATTTTACTTACCCGGTCCGTTCGCGATCCATGCGCGAGTTCTCTCGGTGGATTGGGTCCAAGACGGATTCTCAATGGTAGTCCTCCTTTCCGCGCTCCCCGGTGGCCGCTGCTGCACTGAAAAGCAATCTGAAACGCACTCGATTCACCGGGCCCGGAGCCAAGTGAAAGGTAAGCGCGTCCCAAGCGACACTTTATTGTTTTAATGCGGCTGGTTTTCCGAATCCGTCGGTGTTTTCGCTCGCTCCGCCATGCCCCCCGATTTCCATCATGCATGCCAGCGCTGAGCGCCACATATCCGAATGCGCGCGCCAAAATCCCGGAACAATACATGGAAATCGCGCAAATCAAAATATTCGGGTAACACGTGCGAAAGCGCGAATCGGAGCCCTTATAAATGACCCCCCAATATCACTAAAACTGTAATAACTAGATTCTCTGTTATATGCAATAAAACAGAAAAAAAGTAAGGCGCCCGGAAACCTATAGAATTTTGAAAGCAACACCCGGCGAGGCATTTTGGCAATTAAAATTGAAAATTCTCCTCTAACAATATGTACAAATCCGATACTTATATAAAAAAATATCTTTCCTACAACAAGCAGATATGATGGAGATTCATACAGACCCCCATGTGGATATTACCAAAGATATGCAGCAAAGGGAACGTTTATCCACAGGGACACCAAAACTATTTTTTGCAAAAATTTCATCTGAGCGTCACAACAGATCTATCCCGTGTAATACACAATGGTAACCCAAATACATAACTATACTACCATATACCCCCCTCTAATGAGATAATAAAAGTCACATTTAGATGTGCTCCAATCGTATAGGCCGCACATAACAGAGCCCCTCTGCCTTCATAAGAATTTGATGAGAACGTCGAAAAACGTATGCTACGTACAAAATAATGAAGGGTGTGAAATAAAGCTTTAGTCCAGACCATGTCTGTTTGTTGGTGTACTAATAACTTTATGGACATGCTGTTCTTGGGTTAGTATTAATATATAATAGGACCATTGGGCGAAGAGGATCAAATTTCAATGTATCGGTAAATTTTCCGCAAAAAACAAAAACAACTATACTAATAAAGGTCACATAAGAAGAAAGTGTGTTCTTTATGATCGTTCTGGATAGGATGACACAGGTTAACACATGATATAGTTATTTTATTCCTTCCTCAAACTGTCGTTAAGATAATAAAGTGAATATTTTCCATTATCTGTGAGGGCACGCATCTCCTGGCGCAATTCTCCTGTATCCTGATGGCTAAGAATCTGGGGGGGACACTTCAGGGGCTATAACTCTGGCTCTGTGACATAATAACCTCACTTCTTTTTCCCTATGTAGAAGATCTAGTGAAGTGATAAAGAGTGATATTCTCTCACGTTAAACCTGAATATCTCTGGATCCATAGCACGGAAAACAAAATTTCAGTCCATTTAAAAGAAGAGATTCCCCCTTTAATTGCCCAACTTTACCTACCCGTAGCGCCGGCCCTGACATCCTACCAATCTGTAAGAAGATCATATGAAATTGTATGTGTCTCAAATTTTTAAATCTGCAATAGAAAGTGCTGTAGTGAAAACCTACATTCCTGTGTTTCTCCACTTGTCGCCTACATCTCATGTACTATCCCACCCCTCCAATCTTACTAACTCGGGGGGGTACACTTGGGGTAACGATCAAAAACAGTAATAAACAGAGCTATGCAAAATGTGTTTCATGTCAGTAACCAGGTGGCCATGGAATCCTGCAAAGAAGCTATAGAAACACAGCAAATTTGAATAGGATTTTCTCACCAAAGCAAGTAATGGCATGTTGTGATGGGTGCCAACACTATGAGTGAATTCAGCTCATACTATCTCGTTTTATGTTATTTCAGATACTTGGGGTTGACTGCCTTTTTTACACATTGAGGGAGATGTATTGAATCTGTCAATATGCATTTTTTCAGAGGGCTGTTTTCTAGATCCTTTCAAAAGGGGTACCGGACGAAAATAGTCCTCTTGCCACCATAAATTTCAACATTGCGGTGCAAAAACTAGAACCAACTAATAGACGTGCAAAATACACCACCATCTTATATGCCCAGATTAATCACCCAACATCAACCAGACAGGGCACTGGACTATATCGACACACATTAATACTTATGTCAACGTTTTGTTTATTAGTGGGACAACAAACTAAAGTATTTCCAAAATGTTTAATTATTTACATGTTGCGAAACAATAATTATAAGGAAATTATACTCTTAGATCTATATCAAGAAAGGTATAAAGATAATATTTTAGTTTCTTATGTTAGAATCATAGATTTTTAATCTAAATGAATGTTTGTGTATCAATTTTTCTATGTCACCCAGATTAAAACCATTTGTAATGTTTATATTACATTGTCTCTGACATTGTCATTTTGCTATTTGTTTATTCCATGTTATACTAGAATCTATTTAAGTCTTGACATTTGCATCACAAACATAGAATGTGAAATGCAGCAATTATAGGCGATGCTTGGCTAATGAAATTCTCCTTATGGATATCGCGCAACAGATTTCACAACTGTAACGTAAGTTTGATGAAAAAAATAATCTAGCTCTTTTTTATGGAGTACAGAACTCCAGGGGGATAACATGTCAGTTTTCTATATGTCTCACTGTCCCTGAGGAACATTAATCTCTCAAAATTTTTGACTTCCAATCACACCATTTCAGATTCGCTCTAAAAAGCCAAAACAGAGAAAATGAAAAATAATAATAAACAGCTGCATCTGCAGCCTTGCTAAAAATGCACTTGATCTTGTAAAAGTAGCCTGTCAATTGTGTTTTGTTTTTTTCCTTTGCTACTTCCCAGCTGTCTCATTCACTATTTTTCTTTCGGTTTACCCCTTAGAATGGACTCTTTAAAAGACACTAAAGAAGGCTCCCAGCAATATCTGTCCAGATCTACCATGCTTCAAAATAATACAAGCTATCCGTTTCATCCACATGATTACCATTTTTAGCACTTCCAGAAATATTGCCTGTAAACAATTGTATAATATGTGTTTAAGATATTTTAAGTAGACATTTCTGATTTGCTTTCCCCACTTACCCTAATACTGGTAGGCATGGTTAGAACTGGTGTATGAAAACAAAGTCAAAATACTATTATATTTACTACTCTCGATTTTGTAAACCTTTCCCCAATATCATGAGACTGGGATTCATGGGTCCATCAGAAAAACTTATCCTGAGGACCATCACTTCATCTACTAAATGATCACTTTAAATCCATTAATTATTGTTGTTTCCAGGGAATATTGCATAACTTATTACAAAATTGCTCAGCCTCTCGTTTGTGAAAAAAACATTCAATATGCTGAATTTCTAAGTGTTTTGACCCCACAATTTACTCTTAAAATGGGTTGTCTTTGTGAAGACCTTTGGGGTTTAAACTTGTGTCAAACCCAACACAAAGCCTTGCCTCCCCCCTTCTTTGGTTTCGCTACTCTTTCCTTTTTTCTCCCTTCACCTGTGGAGTTTTATGATCAAGCACGGATCAATATCTAACTCATGTGTACCCGTCGTTCACCATCACAACAATGACCATTGGCATTCCCATTTGGATTATATTATAATTCATTTGTTACCTTTTTCTATCTCTATTGTAATATGGTTATACTCCAAAGAGGTGAAGTACCTGATCTTGTTACATACACTGCTGTTTAACATAGTTTTGGATTATTCCATTTTCTATCCTACTATTTTAATTTAACCCTAGGACTCAGCCTCTTTTGGCCTTAAGGACCGGCCCCATTAAGTTTCAAATCTGCATGTGTCACTATAAGTGGTTATAGCGTTTGAACGCTATGATATTCAGTGATTTTGAGATGGTTATTGTTTTTTGTGATACATTGTACTTCAAATTAGTTTAAAATTTGGATGAGC
The DNA here is from genome assembly GCA_019512145.1 of Engystomops pustulosus. NCBI lineage: Eukaryota > Metazoa > Chordata > Amphibia > Anura > Leptodactylidae > Engystomops > Engystomops pustulosus. The sequence continues at coordinate 8,113 of WNYA01005216.1, forward strand.
ATCTTTTTTGGACGTTTAGTATTGAAAAAAACAAAATTTTTCACAAATGTGAATATTCTCTTATTTTCAACGTTCTAAATTCTCGCAACTTTTGTGATGCAATAAGTCAAGCCCAGCAAAATAAATTAATAACTTCATTTCCCACAATGTCTGCTTTATGTTGGCAATGGATTTTTAAGATTCCATATATTTTACTAGAATTTATGAGCTCAGAATTTAGGTATCAAATTTTTTCATCACTTTTTTGTAAAATCCCCAAACCGGTATTAGATGGACCTGCTGGCAAATCAATTGACACTGAGAGGCGTAAATAATACTGAGACTCATAAATTACCGACCCCTTTTTGGAAACTACACCCCTCAACGATGACAACACTTTAAGAAGTTTTTGTTACCCTTAGGTGTTTTTATAGCGTTTAAACAAAATGGAGGTGCCGTTCTGCAATTGTAATATTTTTTCACAATACACAAAAACAACCCATTTTGGTCAAATTAAACATTTACAACATGGATTGAATAAAAAAAGGCTCCACAAAGTTGTACCCATTCCTCCCAGCAAACACCGATACCCCAATGTGTGGTACCTGCTGCACTGGGAGCACGGGCCGGGCATATGAAGAGAAGGAGGCGCCATGCAGAATCGATTGCTATGTCACATTGTCACATGCTAATATTTTTTTTTTTTTTTATGGTGGACCATAGGCTTTTGTTCTTTGCCACCAATGCACTTTTATGGTAGGTAAGTTTTGGGCATCTATAGCTAATTGGTGGTGGAGATTTTATAACTCTTTGTTGGGGAGGGAAATGAAAATCAATCAATTTGTACGGAAACATTTTTTTTTTTTTTGGTCGATAACCATACCCTAAAAAATAGTATATGTATTTTATTCTATGGTCGCCATACGATTACCCTCTATTATGATAATTGTTTATTTTTTTCCCCATTTTTTTACTGAATAAAAGTAATTTGGCAAAAATGTGTTAATTTTAGTCACCCCTCACCGTCTTTCATATGCATAACTTTTTTATTTTTCGCCTCTGTTTAAAGGGCTTATTTTTTGTGAGAAGGATTGTTATTTTTATGGGCTTATTTTAATAGTGCATACTTTTTAAATCACTTTTTAAAGGTAGCATTTTTTTATAGGGTATTAATTGAAATTATCTATTTTTGGGAGCTTTTTTTTTTTTTTTTACTGACGTTTCTTTGCGGTTCTAATATGATTCCTGTTTATGCAGATTGTTACGGACGCAGGATACCACATATGTGGGGGTTTTGTGTATTTTATTCAATTGTACTGAATAAAAACTCATTGGAGAAAATCTTGTTTCATTTTAGCATCACCATATTTTTCATATGCCAGAACTTTTATTTTTTCAGCTGACAAATCTGGTTAAGGGCTTATTTTCTGCGGAAGAGTTGCCTTTTGAGTGGGCTTATTTTAGAGTGCATAACATTTTGTCAAATCACTTTTATAGACATTTTTTTATAGGGGATTAATTAAAAATGATCTTTTTTCGGAAAGTTTTTTGAATTTTATTTCTACGGGCGTTTACCATGCGGGTCCAGTAAGTTCTGTTTTTATTATACAGATTGCTACGGGGCGGCAATACACAATATGTGGGTTTTTTTGTGTTTTTTAATACTTTATTAAGTGTTTTTATGGGAAGAGACATTTTAGGGGCTTATATTTTTAATGTTTTATTTTTTATTTAATTTTACAGGAGAGTGAAGGTGTTTTTTACTTTTTTACCTTTTTTTTACTTATGCATACCTTGAACTTAAACCAGCGATGTCTGATCGCTGTTCAAGTTCAATACACTTGCTCTACAAACACTATTGTAGAGCGTGGTAATCTGTCAAGCATGCTCGCGCATGCTCAGACAGTTTGCAGTCAGACCCGGAAGGGGTTTAACACCACCGGTAGGGGTTAACACCTGTGATCGGAGTCGCTCCGATCGCGGGTGTTAGGGCATGCTCTCAGCTGTGATAGACAGCTGACAGCCGCTGCTTCTGGTGCCGGCTCAGTTTAAGCCGGTGCCAGAGCAGACGTTTATAGCACATCCCCGTGCGCTTAGCATGTAGCCCCTGGACGTACTATAACATCCTGGTGCGCCTAGGGGTTAAATGCATATTTTATCATCTCTTTACAATTAACAGTGACTAGAGTTAGTTCTTAAAGTTGATTTAATGATTGGACTTAGGAAGCAATATGTTTTATAACTAGGTTTGGGCTCTATAGCACACAGTCATGTACTGTACTCTTTATTGAAAGCACAGACCAAAAACTATTTTTAATTCTTTTTAGTTTCCAGGTTCAAAAACCTCTTACTAGGATTAGGGTCATTTATCATCAACAATATTTCGTTTCTCATACTGAGTTTCATCCTATGGAATACTGGGCCTAGAACTAATATTTACCCAAATATAAAGTCTTCAGCGAATAAAGTGTGATAATTGAAGGATAAAGTCCATATACTTTGAAGGGAATTAAAGGGGTATGTCATCTGGGCATTCACATTCATTTGATTAATCTGCCATAATCAAACTTTCTTCAATTAGATGTTATTAAAAAAAAATGTTCCTGTTGTGAAGATAATTTTCCATAGATGTAGTGATATGGTCCTTAGAAACGAGATGGCTTCCTCGATAACGGCCACCTCTGCTGGATGTTATTGCACAAATAACAAAAACGTTTTTGTATATGAAAATATCTGAGAATAACACATGTCTTGCAGCCGTCCTGTGGTAATGATTGCTGAATCCTTGGTTGGTCAGGCAAGGCTCAATAGCACATGTCTGGCCCCTGCTGCCTAAATGTGAAGTGGTAGTAACTGAGGAAGCCATCTTGTTTCTAAGGACAACATGGCTATGTTTATGGGAAATTATCTTCACACAGAAACTTTTTTTTAATAACCTCCAATTGAAGAAATGTTTATATATGGAAGATTAATGAAACTGAATGTGATGTCCGAGACGAGACTACCCCTTTAAAAGCTTTGTATTTGACCTAGAATCAACAGAAGGAGGATTCTACCTTAATGGCTGCATTGCCTTATTGATCTACAGTAGTTGATGGTAAAAATCTAAATCTATAGAAAATGATAATCATTAAAATCTTCTAGGACATCATGATCACTATTTAAAGATTTGATATCTATGAATTTTGTCCTTATTTTTACTTACCTCACTTTACTATTATTCAATAGCATGCATTAAATACAAGCTATAATAAGATTATGGATTTACATAAAGCATACATGCAGATTTATCCTTGCTGATAGGTTCTGAAGTTCATGGCCCATCTGTGCGGTTATACTGCAAAAGCCTTGATGTTAATCAATTACATAATTAAAATAACTTAATATTGGTCTTTCTGGGATAAAGTAACTGACCTTAAAAACCATGATAATGCATGGGAGAATACTATGCCCTTCCGCAATAGCGAAATTCACTGAGTTGCCAGTGTCACAATATCTGGATCTATCAAATCTCTTGTTTCAGCTAATATATAAAGAACTCTAGTCCAATTAAACACGCTCTCATGGAAGGTTTGGAGTTCCCAAGTGAGGGATGTTGTAAAAGAATCAGTGATAAGTTGTGGAATACAAATGTTCAGCTCTGAAAAAAATGGGGATGTTTTTACAATGTAAACTATTTCTCAACAGGCTAGTATAACACTAAATACACCTGTGGCTTTGAACTTGTGGAATATTTTAGAAGACTGTAACATACTTTTGTATGTAAAAAATAGAAAGAGCACAGTAGATGTCAACGGTTCTTACGGCCACTCAAATAATTGATAAAAAAAGCTGAGAAATCCTTGAGTGGTACTGTGTATAAAACTTTCCCTTTAGTTTCCCTTTAAGTTTTATACACAGTACCACCTAAATTTATTTTGGTGCTTACTTTGTATACAGAGTTGTTTATTTATTTTGTATGGGGTACTTAGGCTTACATACCTTAAAACATGCCTCTGGCTATAGCTTTAAGTCTATGCCTCCCAAACGCACCAGAATTGGAAAGCCAAAGTCTCTTAGAAATGCAGGCTTTCTTGCACTGGCAGGAAAAGATTTTTAAGACAGTTTGTTTTTCAAACATGGTAGAGCAAATTTAGAACATGCTGAAGTAAGGCCTTGTGCAACACGTATGAAAATTGTCATTATTACAGTTTTTTAATGGGCAATACAGTGATCCACTTTAATGGCCATATTGTGCACCATACCATACTGTAGTTTTCGAGCATGTCCTATTTTTTCCAGTATTTCTGTTTCGTATGCCCGTAAAAGTCATGGGAATGTTTGAAATATGGTTTGGTATACACGCTGCATAGGGTGTGCACTGTATGCTGCTATATGTAGTGCAGTATCCAGAACCAGTTGGAGGGTGCATTCTGTCCAGCCAGCCAATAGTCAGCTATATAATTTGCCAACCCACCCTATTTTATATGGATAGAGACGGATATAGTGCATATATGCTAGCTACATTCATTACACATGTATGAGGCGATATACTCCTCATACATCACTATGGGCTCAGCGGCCCTGTACGGAGTGGTACGTGTGCAGCAGCGTGCGTTACCGTACCGCTCCGTACTCCGTAAAAAGATACGATGGCGCCGTGCGCTGTATATACCTATGGAGAGGAGCGGGGGTGCACCTGTGCTCATCCCCTGCTCCTCTCTGTAGTGGCCGATGCTACGGTACGGCGGGGCATAACATTTGGTACATGTAGCCTAATATGGCAAAAATACACGCTGCATATACAAACAGGAAAAAAAACAACAGAACAGGAAAAAAACACATTCAGACGGCCTTTGTTTCATTTCTTGAAAATATTGCTAATAAACACCAGCGTCATATATGTTCAGATACACTTTATCAACATTCTAGTTTCATTGGATGTTGTGTTAAGAATTCATGTAAAAACATAATTTAAGATCTGATGGCACAATGTCAAGTACGCAAAAACCAAAGGACATTTTGACTTATAATGAGGTTCATCATGTATCACTGATACTACCATCGTGCTTACTACTCTACCCTAGATGGTTGAAAAATACAAAGTCAAAACCAAAAGAGCAATTGTAGAAAATCAGAGAGCACACAGGTGGTCAGATGACATGGCAAGGATCAAAGATAAAAATACAGAAGTCTAGAAAATGCTAGCAGCTCCCAAAGAAGTATTTAGTGCTCTGCGTATTTTAGTATAACCATGAAATGATGGCTAGGCTAGCTGCTACTTAGGTAACTCTTAATTATTATTCTAAATTAGAAAAAGTCAAAACATAAATCATGTAATGATGGATTTCCCTGTACTATCAAGCTATTTGGCACTTCATGACACACATTTTTCACTACAGCTGGCAAGCTGACAATGTACTGTGTATTAACCAAAACGCACTTAGTCTTAAGGAATAACCAATGTCAATATTGTACAAATTATTTCCAGATTATATTTCTACTAAATCTCTGCAATTTTTTCATTAAAAATACAGTGACATAAACTATAACTTATTGAATCATTCATGCTTTGTTTTCCCCTCTTTGTACTGTACAGTAGTGGAACACTTACTCAACATTTCCACACAGAGTAGATCTGTCTCTGAGTGTCCCATCTTATTGTCAGGAACCCTTAGATAAAAACAACGCAGCTCAGGGATTACAAGATATATTTTTGCATCAGTGTAGCTACAGCATTCTCAAGGTAATGTTTTGGTTCATAATGCATGAAATCAAATGGTAGGTTTCCTTTAAATAATTTACATATTGAGAGAGGTAGGTGATATGGCACACACAAACACTACAATTTAAAGGCCAAATGGAAGTAGGTTTTAGGAGGTAAGATGTTTAGATAAAATACAGAACTATCTCCTAAAGATGGGTAAAGCTCCACCCCAGGAAATGAGTTGGAAGAAAGTAAGTATTCTTTTTCTCTCCCCCTTCCAGTTCCTGTTGTTTAATTGGGAAAAGCCCTTTAAACCTGTGCCAATTTTGCCTTAAAGGCTCACAACAATAATTAGCATTAGCATGGCCGCATGTGAAGGCATTTGTATAAATCAGTGAGCATTTAATGACAGTTGGCACCAATGTAGCCTATTTGCTATATTTTCATATGAGTGTTAGAAAGAGCTACTTCACAGGCTCAGTATTACCTTACATACAAAATTGTAGCTTACGTTCTCCTGTAAAGAATGCATCCAAAATTATGACATCTGATCTTTGTAATAGCATCAACATTTGCTGACATGCTATTTTTCCTCCTTTGATGGTGCCAGATTCTTACAGCATTAAGAAAAAAAACATAGCTGGGAAAAGTCTCATGGTTTTACTCCCCAAATATTACCTAATAACAATGACTGTCAGTAACCAAATGACCTGCAAGTTAAATTTGGCAGGTTAAGCATTTTTGCAGAATGAAGTGAGTAATTGCAACTCTTTGTCTGGTATAACATCACTCAAACTTTCACTAATGAGAGTCCTCTTGTGGAAAGGAAATAAAATGCTTCAAAAATGAACATTCTAAAGGATTGGACTGCACATTATTAGTTGAGGCATAACTATTTTCACACCCACTTAAGTTAAAAGGTTTAAGATAAAAATAATTCACTCATGTACATTTATATAGTAACAACCACTTTACTGCTTATTGCATGCAAAACAATTCCCTCTAAATAACACTTTTTTGCACAAAACTTCTCATCACAGAAACAAAAATTATCCGGGCAGTTCAAACGAGCATCAGTATGGGAAGAAGTTGATTAGTACCTTGAACGTGGCATGGTTGTTTGGTGCCAGAAGGGCTGGTCTGAGTATTTCAGAAACGGCTGATCTACTGGCATTTTCTCGCACCCCCATCTCTAGGGTTACAGAAATGGTCCGAAAAAAAAAAACATCCAGTGAGCGGCAGTTTCTGTGTGCAGAAATGCCTTGTTGATGCCAGAGGTCAAGGAGAATGGCAGACTGGTTCGAGCTGATCGAAAGGCAACAGTGACTCAAATCCCCACCCATTACAACCAAGGTAGGCAGAAAGACTCTCTGAATGCACTACGTCGAACTTGAGGCAGATGGGCTACAGCAGCAGAAGACCAAACACCGGGTGCCACTCCTTTCAGCTAGAACAGGAAACTAAGCTACATTTGTACAAGCTCATCGAAATTGGACAGTAGAAGATTGAAAAAATGTTGCCTGGTCTGATGAGCTCGATTTCTGCTGCGACATTCGGATGGTAGGTCAGAATTTGGCGTCAACAACATGAAAGCATGGATCCATCCTTCCTTGTAATCAACGGTTCAGGCTGGTGGTGGTGGTGTCATGGTGTGGGGAATATTTTCTTGCACTCTTTGGCCCTTGGTACCAATTGAGCATCGTTGCAATGCCACAGCCTACCTGAGTATTGTTGTTGACGATTTCCATCCCTTTAAGACCACAATGTACCCAACATCTGATGGCTACTTTCAGCAGGATATGCGCCATGTCGATAAGCTGGAATCATCTCAGACTGGTTTTCTTGACATTGACAATGAGTTCAACTGTACTCAATGGCCTCCACAGTCACCAGATCTCAATCCATAGAGCATCTTTGGGATGTGGTGGAACGGGAGATTCGCATCATGGATGTGCAACCGACAAATCTACGGCGACAGTGTGATGCCATCATGTCAATATGGACCAAAATCTCTGAGGATGCTTCCAGCACCTTGTTGAATCTATGCCACGAAAGAATTGGAGGC
>WNYA01005217.1:0-15840 GCA_019512145.1 Engystomops pustulosus
GGCAGTTCTGAAGGCAAAAGGGGGTCCAACCCGTTACTAGCATGGTGTACCTAATAAAGTGGCCGGTGAGTGTATAGCGGTGTCCGTCCAGTAACCCTGAGTCATTGTTATGGGATTGTGTATATTATTTCCCTCCAGGTCTGCGGTGTCTATTATCTGTGTGGTCCCAGTTCTGTCTGAACTCTTGTTATTGTTTTTATGATACTTTTATTGCTGACATATCATATGATGTTTACCATGTGGCTTCTTAAAGGGACAGTCCACATGGAACTGACATGTTTTTCCTTCTCTGCCTTCAACCTTTATATTTTTTGGTCGATGTTGCCATATAATGGGGTTTTTTTTGTTTGTAAAATATTTAATTCTATCAGATTTCCATAGTTAAGCAATGGAAGATCTAGATGATATCAGTACACGACCTATATTGGAGGGAAGCTCCTAATGACATATATTTTGGGAATTCCCAAAATGCTTACTATTATGGGACAATAACCTACTTGATACTTCATACTCATTAAAATGCAAACTCTGTCTTTAAAGATAGAGGAGTTGGGGGGGGGGGGGGTGGCTGGAGCCCTAGGCCGTTGCCTATCCTTGCTTCATTCATCCATATGTAGCACCAGCATCCCATAATTAATCCATACGTAGCACCAGCATCACTAATCCACGTGTAGCGCCAACACCTCCTTATACATCCATATGTAACCGCACTACCCCCTCAAAAATCCATATGTTGTGCTAGCATCTCCTCATTATGCAGAGCCACCACCCCCTCATAATCCTATATGTAGCCCCACTACCCACTCAAAAATCCATATGTTGCACCAGCATCCCCTCATTAATCCATTTGTAGCCCCACCAACCCTCAATTATCCATTTGTTGCCCCACCACCCCCTCATTAATCCATTTGTAGCTCCACCAATCCTCAATTATCCATTGGTTGCTCCACCACCACCACATTAATCCATTTGTAGCTCCACCAACCCCTCAATAATCCATTTGTAACCCCACCACCCCCGCAATAATCCATTGGTAGCCCCACCACGCCCGTATTAATCCATTTGTAGCCCCACCACATCCTCATTCCATTTGTAGCCCCACCACCCCCTCATTATTCCATATGTAGCCCCACCACCCCTTCATTAATCCATATGTAGCCCCACCACCCCCTCATTAATCCATATGTAGCCCCACCACCCCCTCATTAATTATTTTAAATTAATTACTTGCCTACAGGCTCTTTGACCTGGGCTTTTGAAGGACACAGGCCTTATTACGTTGCCTATGTTATACAAAGGGAAAGGGTAGAGGTTTCTATTTATCAATTGTATCTGTGTCTTACAGATGTAAAAGTCTGCACTGCTATGACAAGGCACCTTATAGCGGTATCACCAGTAAATTCCCCGATGGCTCTGGGTCTGCCCTTGTTTTCAGAGTTGACTACAATGGCAAATTATCCCCTTTAAATCTAAGGGCAATCCCTTTAAACAATAAATGACAATAAATGACTACATAATAGTCCCCACATAACACTGCTACATATGTTCCTCAGTCTATTGAGCGTCCAAATAAAACTTCCATACTGAATCTTCCCCTAAGGCTTCATTCACACGTCAGTAAATGGAACCGACCTGATGTCTCAGAAGTCAACATTTTCTTCTAGATCTCCTCTGATCGGCCAAGGCGCTCTCGAGAACATTTGATTTTTATTTTTCCAATTTTTTGTAATAAGCCACACAGGAGACGGATAGGATTCAACACTGGTGAACTTTATTTACAAAGAATCCACAGTGACAAAATATTGACAATATATTATGGCAGTCATAGCAACTCAAACAATACACCAAGAGGATATGAGCCATCCCCCCGGGGGGCGCCGGAGTGGTTACAACTTCCATGTGGGGGAGGGTGGGCAGGGACATTGTAGATTTATATATATATAGAAAAATATGCCATCAAAATGATTTGGACAATCAGACGCTTAGAATATTATTTACAGGAAAGGCAACAAACTGCTCCTATGTACAAGACACAAGGGATCCTCCATAGTCGTCCCCCCCCCTCCCCAAAATATTATGTCCTGTAACCCCGTAAGTGCTGGAGGGGGCTTATTACAGTGCAAGACATAGCAGCACTGGCAGAGCGTTACTGGGACCATCATTATGTGGTGGGCAGAGTGGCCAGGGGGACAAGTCATTACATATGTGGTAAAAAAAGTGTCAAAAGGTCAATGAAGGGCGACTTAAATGTAAAAAAAAAAAAAACTCCATTTAATATTGCATCTAGAAATTATGTGAATATTCAGAGTACTAACCAATTTTATGAAGCACAGCATTGGGATTTGGCCTATGCTGCTGCGAGTAACTGTCCACATTTTACTTAGTTGTTATGGAGTACCGGTGCGGCTATAGAAGTGGAGAGTGAATATGCAAAGGACTGAACATCCCCATTTAAAAAAAAATAAATAAAAAATTCGGGTGAATACTCTAAACAAGTCTATGAAGCACAGTAATTTTACTCGGTTGGCCTATGCTGCAGCGAGTACCTGCCCACGTTATAACAAATACATGTGCAGCTGTGGAAGGAGTGAATATACAATATACTGCACAACCTACATAACGTTGTGTTCACATTTATGTATCCTTTAGAAAAATGTTACCAGTTACCATTGTGCGTTTTGGATTCAGTTTAAAAATCCGATGAATAACGGATCCGTTTTTTTTTTTTGCACTAATTTTAACGGACTTGGAATAGTGACTATCTTCTGTTACACTATCCATTATTGGAGTGGATAGTAGGACTAAAAAGCTATAAAAAAAATAAAAATTGGTACTAACAGAAAACAACAAACTGCTAAACGGAAGCCAAAAACGCAGATGGAAATTGGCCCTTAAAAATAAGCTCCACCCCCTTTTAAAGAACGAGGCTGTTATATACAGCTTCACGCTCGTCACTTTCCTCAGCTTTCTGAACACTGCAGTTCACTCTCCATATTACATCTCTTTTCTGTTTTCACCCTACAACCTAAAGGGGTATTCCAAGCTGGGCATTCACATTTAATTAAATTCATTTGCCATATTTAAATATTTTTTCAATTGGTTGTTCCTGTGTGAAGATTATTTCTCCAAAATATAGCCATGTTGTCCCTTAGAAACGAGATCAGCTTCCTTGGATACGACCACCTGATATTTTGGCAGCGGTGGCCAGACATGTGCTATTGAGTCCTGTTTGACCACCATTCTTCATAGGATCATTACCACAGGACAGATGTGGGACCTGCAGTAACTCCCGGACATGACATATACAAAATCTTTTTTTTTAATTTATTTTTATTACTATTTATGAGAAATTATCTTCACACAGGAACATTTTTTTTAATAACATCCAATTGAAGAAATGTTTATATATGGCAGATTAATGAAACTGAATGTGAATGCCCAGATGAGAATACCCCTTTAATGATCACTCTACAACCCATCATCATGAGTAATTTAAAGGGCATCTACCACCAGGATGAAGGACTGTATGAAAATAAGCCTTAGGGCCTCCAGGCTCCATTAGTACCTATGGAGCCCCTCAGGCTCATTTGCATACAGTCCTTCATCCTGGTGGTAGATGTCCTTTAAAGGGAACCTGTCATCAGAGCGCTCTTTTTCAAAGGTGACAGGTTCCAATAGAGACAGAAAAGTCCTTATCACAAGTTAATTAGTATTAGTAATATCCGATTCCGATATATTCGCACATCATAGTCCCAGGGGCTGTGCCTTTCATATTGCAACGGATGCCTGTTTGTTTGAATCCTTGATACACTCGTCCCGCCCCCCCACTCATTATTATTCATCCCAAGCCCCCCCACATCCTCCTTCTTTTCCCCTCCCACCCATGATGTGGGCTCACCGCACAAGCAAACCTCGAGCATGCGCGGTGAGCCATGTATTCTGACAGCCTCGCTGTTACTGCGCTTGCGTCGCTTCCACTGCGCATGCGTCGCTTCCACTGCGCATGCATCACTTCGTACGCTAGCTTTATAGGCACCAAGTACATACGCAAACTGCTTAGTGAGTTTGCGTGCCTCCTCAAGCTGGAGTACAAGCTGACGCGTGCGCAGTGGCAGCGAGGTACAACGAGCCGCCCCGCTGATGACTGCACATCAGAATTACATGGGCCCACGGTGGGAGGGGGAATAGAAGGAGGATGTGGGAGGGGATTTGGGGTGAATAATAATATGCGGGGGGATGAGTGAATCAAGAACGAAACGGCGCCCCTTGCAATATGAAAGGCACAGTCCCCGGGACTATGATGTGCGAGCTGGCAGGGAACCAGGTACATTTTATGATGGGATATTACTAAAACTACTATAGTAAAAAAACATGTCTCTGTTTCTAATGGAACCTGTCACCTTTGAAAAAGAGCCCTCTGGTGACAGGTTCCCTTTTAAGGGAACCTGTCACCACATTTTCTCTTACAGAGCTAATGACAGGTTCCCATAGAGCCTAACCTGACACCCTTCTTTACGCTAAAAATATTTTCCCTCACATCCCATAAAATCAACTTAATGTTTACCTGGCATCAGAGGGGGTGTGTCCTGCTCAGATAGCCCCACCCATCTACTCCTCCCCATGCCATATGCCTCCTTACCATTCAGCACTCCATGTCATGTGACCAGCGTGATGTCATCTAAGGTCCTTTACCCGGTACCATTAACATCTACCCCATGTATGTATCTGATCACATGAAATCACACCAGCCACCATGGAGGATGGGGAGCAATAGAAGTCTTGTGATTTGATACATACATGATGTTCATGTTACTGCATAATGGAGCTTAGATGACAGCACCCTGGTCACATGACATGAAGTGCTCAATGATGTAACAGAACTCTCTCTCTCTCTCAACATTCCAGTAAGATGCCATGTAAAACATTTGACAAAGGTTTTTCTACCCCTGATAATACATAAACAAAGCTGTGTGTGTCTGTAGTTAATTATTAGCAGACGGTCCCTCTGTATAGGTTCCATACAGCAGCATGTCCATCCAGCGTGGCCTGTCCATCAGGAACAAGGAGGCGGGGCAATGCAAGTAAAATCTTATATATAGGACCCCTTTAATATCATTTGAGTCGCATAAAAGTTTATAAACTGATTTTGTGACATTTTAGCCGTGGAAAGGAACCACGATGCTTTTTTATGAAGTATTTATTTTGGGAGGGTTAATTTAAATGGTAGGTTCCCTTTAATAGGTCCGCACCTTCTTCCTCTCATGGAAAAATCAGGAATGATTTACATGTATCTGTGGATAGTTTGGGTGCACTATGTTTGCTCTTTCCAGGATATGAGCGGCAATGCAAAAAGTAGGTACGGGCCCCTTTAGCGTTGGGCCCTGATGGTATCTTCTTTATCAGGTAGGTAACATAATCTTCACCCAGAGGCTGAAATCCATCCTGACCACCACAGCGGCGCATTTACTTCTGCAAGATCTGAACTTAAAATAATCAACGTTCCCATTCACTGGCAGCAAGCAGAGATCTTGATCGGTGGTCAGAAATAGACATCTTTCTTAATTTGTGAAATCTGCATTTTACAGTGATTATTTTTAAAATATTTGCACAATTTATTTGTGTCATTTACTCTGAGCTGCGTAATAATAGCTGAAACGTAAATGTCTTTCACTATTGAAATGTCATCTACTCCTCCATACACCAAGGGAGACAGAAGCCAGGGCTAGAGAATTTTAAACGCAGCTTTGGATGTGACTAGAGGGAAGGAGGGATTTACAAGATTTAAAAGCACACTACCAGGTTTCATGGTGACACTTGTTCTGAGCATAGGGCATATGTAACATGAAGGTGACCGGACCCCCATTCCACTGCAGAGTAAATGGGGAGTCGAAATGTTTCGCGATGCATTGATATAGGAGGCCACGTGCGTTTCGTATAACAAAGGCTCCGTTTTATTGATATGATACAATGTAACAGTGAATGTGTGATCAAAGTGCTACGAAAAAGGAAATCTAGATACATGTTTATACCGCACAACATCTGAAGGACACCCAGTAGGAGGGGAGGGGGGGGGAGACATCCCCAAATTCTGATACAGTAACACAGTACTCATGGTCTATAGTACTTCTGTATAATCCACAGATAATGGGAGTAACTTTACAAATACCTGTGTCGAGCCATCTATACCCTACTCCAGTCACACACAGAGCTGCAATCACAATTCAAAACGGTCTTGTGCGGTACAATCATCTGCACTGCATTATGGGGGACTGTAGACTAGACATCTAGGCTAGCAGGACAGGTAAGACAATGTAGTAAGCAAGGTCTAGGGGGAGATTGTGAGGATGTGCAGAGCCGGAAAGCAAACAGAAAAGCAGCCGAATTGTGAATGAAGCTCTGGAGGCGATAAAATATATATACGAGACTAAGTTACTCAACATTCTCATGGGATTATGTCTAGAAAGTAACAAGCTCAGGGAGACGTTATTCATGATAATGTCTCTGCACACGGCAGGTGACTGGAGTCCTGGGTACTAGGCTGTGTGATCCGTATGGGTCCAACCAATAGGGCCTGGATCTTGGATTTATAAAAGTTAATAAACAAAAATTTCAAAAAAATTTAAAAGGGGATGTCCCCTAGGAATGAATTCTATCCAAAAAGTTTACAAGATTCTGGTCCAAGCAGATTCCACGTTCCCAAGCCGCCGCCTCCCGTGCTCGTAGTTCTGAAACCCGCCCCCAAAAATCGAGAATACGGATTGTATGTGTAATACCCTGTATCTGCCGATGCTGTGATGTCATCACTGCGGGAAATTTGTACATTCATGATATCATCATTAACTTCTCGATTTACAGCAACAATCCAGGTTGTACATACACAAGGCACAATGTTTAAAAGTCATCCAACCTATCGTGCGGCTGTAAGGGGATGCTGGGACAATGACAATATGGAGAAGACAATATACATGGAGGTTCATAGCCACATCGGGACTACAAATCCCAGCATATCGTTGCAACCAAAGAACCACTACTGGCCCCCAATGGATTGATGTTGGTCTCCCTAAACCCAAGGTTACATAGTGTCTTGAGTTGCTCTCAATCTCAATGATTCCCTGTCTATCACCACAAGATCAGGATTACATGTGATCGGTTTTACCACACTAAAAAATATTTTAAAAACTTTTAGAACACAAGTTTTTTCACTTGACAATAAATAAGAACAATAAAAAAATAATAATGGCCAGCTGGGCCGGCAACACTTATACACAGTTCATCTATAGCCACAGAATCGGAGTGAACAGTCGGACCCTCTGAGCGCTTGGTCTTGTTGCGGCTGACCGTGGATGGTCCCCGAGGACTGTTACGGTGTCTGTATAAAACACGGACAGAAAACAGGACCCAAAGCACTGACGGACAGCAGTAAGATGTGATGCCGGAGTCACTGCTCACTCACCAGTGGTTAATACCTTTTGCCGAGAGCCAGAGATCAGCCGTAGCTAACCCACCGACTACTTCTACAGTTCCCACCATCATAAGGATTCAGCTGTAGGCACGTAACAGTACCGAGTTCAAATACTTTGGCAATCATACCCTATCGTACCACCCGAATCTTCCATGCTTTGTTCATTGACTCTTTGGACTGAGGACTCCTTGGGCACATCACAAACCTCACGAGAGTTGGCTCTTGAAACCTGCGTCATGGAGATGTTAGATGGACGATGGAGGTGTGAGCATGTAATGCGTCAAAAGACAAGCCAAAGACGAAGTAAATGGGCAGCAGCGACATTAGAAGAGGGTCCAGCTTAAGAGTACGGTGCGGTGGGGGCATCACACCCTCCATAGCAGCAAGTGGTTGGTGCTGTCATCTCTGCCCACAGTCTCGCTGCTGTTGGTGAGCCTAAAGTCCTCATAGCCGTCTCCTCCGCTGATGACCAGGAGTTTGGATTTTGGTCGGTGTCGGGTGGAGTCTCTTTTTTCTGAGTCACATATTTGATCATTGCCTGATGAAAGGTAAAAAATTAAGAAGAAATTACTATATACTCTTGCAAGACAGGAAGCAGACCAACAATTGTCGAAAGCCACCAAACGGCCTCCGACAATTGTCGAGATCCAAACAATGGCTTTCGACAATTGGCGCACAGAATAAGGAACTTCTTATAACTGGGTTGGAAATAATGATCCTTGGCTTTAGGCGATTATTGTTCCCTGATGGTTGGCACATGGTGGCTGCAGTTGAAGCCAACAAGGCCTACTGGTTTCTGGCAAATAGGGTGAAACAACAGTGGCCTGATGATCCAAGTTATGACAACTATAACCCAATTATTCTTGCCATGACACATCAGTGGCTCGCTTACAGCTTGGAACAATGATTCACCGACAAGATGGGTGACAGTGCAATTGTTCATCCACGCTTGAATTCACAGGAAGACAAGATCACAACTTCTGACCATAATTTGCTCTTACCGGTTGTGATTATCCATCTTTGGACGTGTAGCAACAAAGTACTCACCTTGGTCTACAGGCAAAGGAAAGTGCACATCAAATCCATCTGGTAGCTCCACAGATGTGAGGAACCGGACGTGGCCTGTGTGTCCTTGAGAGAGTCCCACCGGGCTCATTGGACCCTTCAGAGAACTAGTGCTGGAGGCGATAGTAAGGGTGAGGACCACTCCGGCACTGGTCCCTATCCACAGAAGATCTTTGCAGGCCAGCAGAGCTGTGATCCTCAAACACGCTGACTTGTGTTGGCGGATGATGGCATCGGAGCCTTGAGGGAGAAGAAAAGAAGACGTCCTCAGTACATGGTTGCATCTAAATCAAAATGCAATGGAGAACTGTCAATGGTAGATTATATGAAGACCTGGGCTCATGTTACCTGCCAACATCTTGTGCACAGGTGGCGCAATATCCACCTCCACCAACTGCTCAAAGGTTGTGGCGTGATAGAGTCGAACCTGAGCACTGCCTTGCAGAGCGATCCACATCCCTACGTGACTTGTGACCATACACGTTACACAGCGGTTCGGATCCTGACCAATATGGAATGTGTGCTGGAGGTGGAGAAGACAAGACGGATCAGGAAATGGACATAATGAAATCGGAATTATTGCCATTCACTGTAAAATTATTTGGGATACAACTTTTAGAGACACAGATAGATGTCCCTCCCTGTCACCAAGAGCCCACAATCTAGTTTTACAGCCAATAAGAAGTTTGGCACCGGCCACTGACCAGTACCGGCCATCATGCTTTGCAGATCAGAGTCCAGCCATCACCATTTACCTCCTGAAGCAGGGATGATGTGTTCAAGATGATCACCCTGTTCTGACAGCCGCACCACAGCTTCCCAGAGATGGACACCATCTTAGTGATTGGACTTCCCGAAGAACCAAGGGGCAGAATTTTTGAATTCTGAGGGTCCCAAAAACTCCCTGGGGGGGAAGAGGGGATAAAAAGAACAGTTTAAAGACCTGGGCTACTGCAATAGTTATGTCAGATGACAAACTATATGGTCGTAGTCAGGGTCATGCGAAGTCATCTGTACATACATTAAAGATATGATTCATACACATTGGATAAAGGTAGCCTGCTGTGTATGGGGTTGTCCGGATTACTCAGACAGCAGAGGTCAGGGAATAGATGGGTCCAGTAGGATATACTCATGGAAACACAAGTATATTTGGTGGACTCATGACGAGTAGCCTTCCAAACAGGGACAGGACTAACCACTGACAAATCTGAACCCAAATTCTCCCACAGAGCTATAGACACAGTATAGGACTTCATCCCGAGCCCCGTACCTGCTTCTCTCTGATAGACTATAAGATCTCCGGTAGCTATAGACACAAACACTTGGTTGTCCAGGTACCTGCAGACAACAAGAGGATTATTACATCAAATCTCTGGAATATAATCATCTGGATTTCAGGGTGATTACCACCGAGACTCCTATATCTCTACTAATGAATAGGTTAACCCTACGCCCTAGGGATGCTGGAGAAACCGAGGTACTTACAGGATACACATGACGGCGGCCGCGTGCTGCATCTTCATGCTGTTCTTACGATTACGGATGTTGTCTGAAGACTGATAGACGTGGATGCTAGGAAGTGAAGACAAGCAGCTCATGACGTCTTACAAATTACATCAAGATACAAACACAACCAAGACCAAGACTATATGGTAACTTTTACTGGTATATATATACACATTCATTACATTGGTTTATATTGCTTGGTCTTCAAAACACAAATGTAGGTATGTAGCTCCCTCTAGAAGAGGTTGGTCCTATTTAATAGTATGAGCTTGCCACCAACAAAGGATAAGGTCTCCAACCCCCCCACCCCAAAAAAACATTATAAATAGTTTCTTACCAGCCGTCCTCGGTTCCCAGCCACATGGAGCTTTGGTACGCCTCGGGGTCGATACTCAGGAGGTCTTCTAAGCTCCCCTGTGTAAATGACCCTCGGCTGGATCTCCTAACTGCAGGCCCATCGGTGGGACTCTCACTGTCCCGGTTCTGATTCTGGTTGAAGTTGCTGGGGATGGGCAGGAACCCGGGCTCCTGTTCTTCTTCGGAGCTGGTGGTCTCGGCTGTTGTGTCCTTGGCACTGGTCATTTCTTCATCTAACATATCAATACAAAGGCAACCATTATCAAATCCATCTCCCCCCATGGTGTGCAGACCAGGACATGCTGCCCTCTACTCTTGAAACCTTCTTGTTTCAGCGGTTACTCACTTCCAAAACTGGAGGAGATGGTAGAGCGACTGGCCTGACTCTGAAGGGTCCCAGAGGGGCTGGGTGAGGACTCGTCATCTGTATCGTCACTGTCAAAGGGCACCAAGTCCCTGCTGGCACTATCTGTGTGTTCTGAAAGCTCCAGGGAGGATCCAGAGATGGAGATATGGAGGCACTGCTGGGAAGGTGGAGGCTCATCTTGATGCGGCCGTTGCTGCTCCGATGACTGGTTCATCAGGGCTGGGGGTCTCTCTCTGCTGCAGGACACAAATTACCAGATAATGTCAACAAATTATAAGAAACCCTCCGTACAGAAGAATCTTCTATATTATGGAAACCATCAGCAAACAGCTGTTGATAGACCCTGAAGAGCATAAAGTTGTCCTGCTGTAGATGGTCTAGGGGTCCTCTCATTCTTATAACCCATGCAGAACGAGTGGTGGTGTGTTAGGTGTGAATTTTGACTAAAATGACCAAAAACCAACCTCAAAAGAACAAGTAACAACAATGTCCCTCTGGACATACCTGTAATTCTTCTTCAGTCCTGGCACGGAGGCGATGCAGAGGATACGGGCAGAGCAGACGGCGATACAAGCCTCCACCGTTGGCTCATTCCTGATGCTCAGCAGACAGACCTGTCCCACGTACCCGTCGCTGTTACACACCCAGACCTCGTGCATGTTGTCAGGACTGCTCTGACTTGGAGACGCGCAAGAGAACTAAAAAACAAGAAGGTCAATTTAAGGAGCGTCTCTACAACCTGAAGGACCTGCTCAGAGGTCAGTGTCTCTTTACTTACAATCTATTACAAGAACATCTTCCAATATTTGAATTCTGAACCTCCAAAACCCTCCTAAGCATGGACTTCCTGTCTGGAGGTCACATGACAGGAAATCGATGCACAAAGTCTGTAAACATTACCACGGTAACCCCAGCGCAAGCACAATACTTCAAGATCAAGATAAACAGTGAATTTTGAAACAATCCGTAAAGTCATTATCTGGATTTCGGTTTTCTTAATCCAAAGAGCTTCATATTTCTAGACTGTCCTTAAGTAACTGAGAAAATTAATTAACTTCTTTCTGCAACTTGAAGTCCGGATCATTATAATTATCTCCTCACATGTTAACAAGATCAACACTTTTAGGTATTTTCATCCCTTTATATTCCCTTAAAACGCTCCTATGCATGGACTTCCAGTCTGGAGGTCACATGACAGGAAGTTGATACCATAGAATAGGAGCAAGTCTTCTCCTTGGAAATCTATGTACAACTTACACAGTGGGGCTTATTTTCTAAGGGTCGCGGACCGCACTTTCGTCGGACTGTTCGATGTTCACTTCGATGGTCACTTACTGAACCATCCCAGGAGAACATCTGAATGTAGGTTCTTATAGATTTCCTCCAAATTATTTATTTACTTGAAGACCCCAACATTATTCTCCTGCCGGTATCTAACCCCCCCCCCCAAAAAAACCCCAAAAACCTGAGTCATGGAAGAAATGGATCATAACACTCTCCTCACCTGCATCCCGCTGCGTGTCTTCATGATGGGGATGGCCTTGAGAAATTCTGGATCCAAGCGATTCTTGCTGGTGGCTGTAGAGGGAGAATCTGGGGGTTAATATTGTAGGGCCACGTCCTCACCTCACAACGTCTCCCCATAGTATGAAAACAGATCATCACATGGGACACATTTATTGAGTACCGGGTTCCCCTTTAAAGGAAAGGCGTGCAATGCCTCCTCTGAAGCCAGAGGTATGATGGGAGCCACTGTGGACGTGCAGGCCCGTGCCACCAGCTTCCTCATATCGGGTACACACAAGGGGGGTGGTCTCTGCAGAGCACTGAGGGGCGTGTAGCTTTAGCAGAGCCTAGGGAGACGCCCCAGTAGCCTTTTTAGGCTTATTAGCATATAATAAAAGATAGATTTTAGGGACAAAAGAGGGCAAACCTTCCTTTATCAAAGACACCCGGTGGATGACACCTGCATGGGGAATCTGTCCCGGGATCTACTCTGGTAAGTAGATTTCAGATGGAAGTTCTGCTCCAAATAGAGACCCAATGCTGTCCCAATGGGAGATAAAACTAAAGATGGCGGTATTATTTACACACTGTTGGAGCACATCTTGTACACATGCATTTGCTTCTTATATCCATTACCCAGCTTTTTCTTGGCCTCCTCGAAGGCTTGCTCGAAATGCAGCCTGGCATCCGGGTTACTGAACTCGAATATGTAGCTCTCAGTGCCGTCGGCTTTGGTGGTGGTCAGCTCCACTTTATTTGGTGGGAAGGACATGGAGAAGGAGAGGGATTGCTTCTCGGCCAGTTCTCGATGGACGGATGCCATCATGTCTTTGATGACATCATCGAGGGTCTGTCAATAGAAACGAGGATAGATCACGACATGTGCTTGTATATGTTCTCAGTGCCCCCACTCCTATTTCAGCTCATATTCAGAGCACAAACCAGCAGGAGGCAGCAGGGAACTCATCTGGGTCACATCATTACATATATGGTTAATGTATTAGGGGGGGCTTGTATTTCGCAAACAATTTCTTTCAGGGACAGCAGCTTGTTGTGACCGTTTTCCGCTCTGCCGATTAATTTTCCAGTCTCTGCACGTGAACAATGCAGCTTTATCCCCGACACACAACAACGCTAATGCAGAGGATAAACCCGCCGCTGCCAAACACCCCCAAGTGACGGCACAATTATACGATCCCAGAGAAAACTATGCCAGGAACAGGCAGAAGTATGTGGCCTATACTATACATTCCCCCCTCCACCACAAAATATACCCAACTGCAGATTTATAGACCTTCTACTCTAATCACATCCAGAGCTGCATCAGAAATTCTCCTGTTATGCACTTAGCTCTCAGGCTGGTGTAATGTCTCCCACAATCCGCACATAAACTGCACTAATTTACAGGGGCAGTGAGCAAAACTGAGGATGCAGCTTTGGGTGTGATTGGAGCAGAAGGCACATAAATCGGAGAATTGGTCAGGTTCCTAGATATGACAAGTACAGATCCCCCTCTGCTGTGACGGGTTCTCCCCCCCCCCCTGTGTTTGTCTAGACATCGGCGAGGGTGAAATCCTAATTATATTCTCTCCTCAAACCAAAACACAATAATTACGTTGTTTACCGTGGCAGAAGATTTGGGGGTGGGGTGAGGATGAGATTTCTTTTTATGATATATTTTTGTCAGACACTCGTTTATATCACGTGTTGTATTGTTTTTGCGTAGTGTGAGTCACCCCAATTTTATACAAAGCCGTCACATCCCGCCCTATTATCCAAAATGTTAGCAGATAAAGCACCAAGGCTCCATTATTCAGTATCCAGCCCGGTTTCCCCATAAGTCTCTATAATTCTCACCGGTTGTCACCACTAGATGGCGCTGTGCTTGCCACCGATCACAGACATAGAACATAGATCGCCATCTAGTGGCAGGAACAGGTAATGCAGAATTTAAGCACCACAATCTTAGAGTGTGATATATTTTCTGACCTGGTGGGGGAAGCTGAGGGTCTCCGAGAGTTTGCTGATTTGCCCCATGGTGCTGAGGTCTTCGTCCAGCCGGCTGATGGCTTTCTGGATGCTGTCCCTGTTAGAGGTCTGGGATGTTCCTGCCCAATCAGAAGTAAAACGGTTAGTATATTATACTATGTGTGTATGTAGCAGAGCTAAGATGGTTTTTTATATATGTAATAATATGCTCAGCTGCATCAACAATACCTTGTGCACTATAGCTATACAGGTCTTGTTTTTTGTGGGACAAATTGTATTTTTTATGGCACTTTCACATATACATCATATGAACCTTTTTTTAACCCTTTCTGCACAGTAGATAAAAAAATTGGGTATTGTTTTTAATATTAAAATTTTGCTGCACATATGGTGCAATATTTTCTCTTTTCCAAATACAACAATACCCAAAATTTATCATTTTTTTTTTAAGGTATCATATTTGCACATTTTGTGGAAGAAAATGACATTTTTGCATTTTCTCCTTTCCAGACCCATAACTTGTAGCCGTGTGAGGGCTTGTTTTTTGCATAAAGACCTGCAGTTTTTTTTACCTGTATAACCTCGGGGGTTCATAAAGCTTTTTGATCACATTTAATATAATTTTTTGGGCCCAAAAAAAATTTGGGCCTCATATTTCCTTTAAGTGTTTTGTTGTAGGGAATAAATACTATTATAGATATCTAGCCTGGGTTAGTTCGGGTATATGAGTACCAAAATGTATGTGCTGCAGGAAGACCTGAGGTGGTACAATGGACCACCATCAGCACCACACAATTGTGACCAGAGCCTAAGTGGTTAAATACCCCGGATCAGAGCTATTCCGATTCTGGATGTTGGTGCTGCTGCTCCACTAGGGATGGGGGAAGAGAATCTCACATACCACAGCAGCCCCTGCTGATTCAGTGTCTGCTGTCCTACATGAAGGCAAATATAACATACACGGCTGTTGTATGTTAAAGATTCGGGGCTGAACTGTTTGGGCCTAAAAGGATGAAATGTGTATGCTGCTTTGGTTGTGACTGGAGTAGATGAAACTATTTCAATTGATGATCAATATGAGAAGCTGCGAGAAAGTAAAAGAATTGGCGAGTTACTCATCAGAGTTATACTGAAAAACTGGAATAGTCCACAGCAGATTTTGGTTTGGTAGAGAAGAAGGGGAAGTGTGTGAGACAATAGACAGACCTTTCACTACGTCCACGTCCTCCAGGGGCAGCTTCCACAGCAGTTTATATTTGCTGGAGATGTCAATCACGCTGGCCGCGGTGTACCTAAAAAAAAAACATTTTGGAAAGTCAGCGCCGCCATACCCTGAATGACCAACAGAGGGCGCACAATGGAAAATTTCCATAGTAGGAATTATATGGAGTGATTTGCTTAAAGGGGTGTTCCAATTTGGGCCAATTAAAGTTATTATTTGTATAACAAACAGTTATACAGTTTTCCAATCTACTTTCTGTATCAATTCCTCACAGTATTCTAGATCTCTGCTTGCTGTCCTTCTATAGGAAGCTTCTATGTTTACTTCGAGTGGAGAGAAACCTGACCATGGTCACACAGGTGC
>WNYA01005218.1:0-15364 GCA_019512145.1 Engystomops pustulosus
TGTACTGTGACATCACTGTGTGTATTATGCTGTACTGTGACATCACTGTGTGTATTATCTCTGTACTGTGACATCACTGTGTGTATTATCCCTGTACTGTGACATCACTGTGTGTATTTTCCCTGTACTGTGACATCACTGTGTGTATGATCCCTGTACTGTGACATCACTGTGTGTATTATCCCTGTACTGTGACATCACTGTGTGTATTATCTCTGTACTGTGACATCACTGTGTGTATTATCCCTGTACTTTGACATCACTGTGTGTATTACTCCTGTACTGTGACATCACTGTGTGTATTATCCCTGTACTGTGACATCACTGTGTGTATTATCTCTGTACTGTGACATCACTGTGTGTATTATCCCTGTACTCTGACATCACTGTGTGTATTATTCATGTGCATTAAGAAAACCAAAATAATTATACATGTTTGTATATTTGGTGTGCCTTTTTGTCTCACCTTGGTCCCAGTACATGGAGCCTCACAATTATTTTTCAATCTTCTTCCGGCAGGATGATACCTCCGAACAATCGCAGCTTCCTTATAAATGACCTTGCCCCTGGCCGGGAGTATGACCTCTGTGTCCTGGCTGTCTATGATGACGGGATGACCTCGCTCACTGCCACGCGTATCGTTGGATGCGCTCAGTTCCACACGAAGGAGGAGAATGGGCAGTGCCAGCCGCTCCACACCCAGTTCCTTGGCGGCACCATGATCATTATCATCGGGGGGATCATTGTGGCCTCTGTGCTGGTCTTTATCATTATCCTAATGATCCGGTATAAAGTGTACAGCGGTCAGGAGGAAGGGGGCAAAGCACGGGTCAGTAATGTGTATTCCCAGACTAACGGACAGCAAGGCACGGCCTGTGCCCACTCCAAGCTGATGGGGGCCCCGGAGGAGCTGCCACTGACCACAGATTTCACTACAGACGAGGAGATGTCTCAAAGCACAAAATCAACACAAGACGCATGCGAAGCCAAAAGTTCTGCGCCCAAGCAAGGTGAGGCGTTACCCATACAAGTATACCGGGGGTCAACGGTCAAAGAATCTGGTGATGTGGAGAGTAAGGGTTATAGGGGTTGGCCACTTATGAATGAGCTACTATTCCCAATAAATTTGCTCAAGTTGAGCCTCTTGCCTCAGGCGGCAGCTCCTGCAGCAAGATGGGGGGCGGCATCAGGGTCACAGTTATCTGATACAAAGCAGGACCTGACACTTAAAAATATGGTTATGGTGATTACATATCCCAAACTATGACATAACTAAGAACAGCCATAAGCCAAAAACGGGCACTACCATTTCCCACACCTTGAAGAGTTGTGTTTTTGGACCATTGGATACTCACAGTAGTGATAGGACAGGGCAAGGCTACATTTAACTAAACATAGGGCCTGCACTCTCTAGGTCTACATACACATCACTTTTTAGCCCTCTATTGTAAGGATACGGTGGACAGAATTTTGACTTGTCTTTACAATAGGGTCGGGGAGTAAGAGTTCTCCCTACAGAGACTTTGCCAATTAAGGACGCCTTGCAGGCGTGTGGAGACTAATAGCCATTGATGCTCCATTATATTTCTGGGAAAATATTCAAATACGTTTTCCAGGGATGTGATAAGGTAAACATTACCTCTTTCGGCTACTCTACACACCTACAAGGTGGCCTTAATTGGCAAAGTCTCCGTAAGGAGATCTCTTACTTCTCGACCCTCGTCAATAGCTTCTCACCCAACCAAACCAATTCCCTACACTGTACTGATGAGATGCATAGTCATTGAAGCAGCACTGGCCAGAGATGGGAGTCTGTTGCTTCTGGAATAGATATACTGTTTTTTCTTTAATCCCACATCATGTCACTAGGCTTCTTGAAAGTCATGCTTGATATCCAAAAGGCAATGTCCAACTTACTCAATGAGGTATTTGCATATTTTCTACAATCGAGGGTTAGGAACTATCCCACTGTATACTCTTACAGAGGAATTCGTTGTCCTCTAACCTATGAAATTGTTTTTAAGGTGTTTACCCAGTTATCCGTATAATGATATTGACATCACTGGGGACTTCTCAGAGAGTACACCCAGCATAGGCCGGGGATGGATGAAATACTTTGCATCTGTCCCATGCTCCAATGGCCTCCACTGAGCGTATATATAGGAAGCGGGGTGGAATAGACTTTTAGCCTGATCCGGGGACAGTTTGCCAGCTGAGGTGGCTTTGATGTTGCAGGATTGTGTATTCAGGGTTCCATGAGCTGGTCTACCATCCTATTACCACCAAGGTTGATTAGAACTGATGAGTAGAACTTAGAAGACCATTCACATAACACATGAGAGAAGTTCTACTAAATAGGTTTTTTTTTACAGGTTCTAAGAATTCAGGGGAGAAGAGACTTTCTTGTGAGTGGACGGATGTCAACATCTGATGGTGGCCTGAAGGTATGAAGACCCTATGATAACATTACAATTATAAGCAATATAACGCACTGGTATTGGAATTCTCTGGGTGTTTTACCCACCAATGGACATTCAGTCTATGTAGGTCTTTATTTTTCCATTACAGGCGGTCCCCTACTTAAGAACACTCGACTTACAGACAACCCCTAGTTACAAACGGACCTCTGGATGTTGATAATTTATTGTACTTTAGTCCTAGGCTACAATAATCAGCTATAACAGTTATCACAGGCGTCTGTAATGAAGCTTTAGTGTTAATCCTGATTCTTATGACAACCCAACATTTTTAAAATCCAATTGTCACAGAGACCAAAAAAGTTCTCGCTGGGATTACAATGATAATACATACAGTTCCGACTTACATACAAACTCAACTTAAGAACAAACCTACAGACCCTATCGTGTATGTAACCTGGGGACTGCCTGTATAGATGTATCTCAGCATTAAAAAAATTATAGCAAATGAGAATGTAGCCTGAATGTCTCATCAATGAAGATGGTGGAAGTCTGTGTGACTGCAGTTCTTGAAATATTCATGTACAATTTCTCAGGCCAGTCAGTCAATTTTATTGTTTTCTGAAGTTACTCTATTTTCTTAAGTTGTGAAGTCACTGAGGGAAGCCTAGGAAAGAATGGAAACACTGAGTGCGAGGATGTATAGTTATCATTTATTGGAGCACATATTTTCATTCCATGCAAAAATCCAATGTTTGGATTCAAAGAGAGAACTTATCCCATTGCTGCCAACCACTCATATAGAAAGCCTGTGAGTCCTGCTTCCCCTTCCACTCATAGAGAAAGCCTGTGAGTCCTGCTTCCCCTTCCACTCATAGAGAAAGCCTGTGAGTCCTGCTTCCCCCTTCCACTCATAGAGAAAGCCTGTGAGTCCTGCTTCCTCCATCCCTCATATAGAAAGCCTGTGAGTCCTGCTTCCCCTTCCACTCATAGAGAAAGCCTGTGAGTCCTGCTTCCCCTTCCACTCATAGAGAAAGCCTGTGAGTCCTGCTTGCCCCTCCTTCACACAGAGAAAGCCTGTGAGTCCTGTTTCCTACACCCACTCATAGAGAAAGCCTGTGAGTCCTGCTTGCCCCTCCCTCACATAGAGAAATCCTGTGAGTCCTGCTTCCCCCACCCACTCATAGAGAAAGCCTGTGAGTCCTGCTTCCCCCACCCACTCATAGAGAAAGCCTGTGAGTCCTGCTTGCCCCTCCTTCACACAGAGAAAGCCTGTGAGTCCTGTTTCCTACACCCACTCATAGAGAATGCCTGTGAGTCCTGCTTGCCCCTCCCTCACATAGAGAAAGCCTGTGAGTCCTGCCTCCTACACTAACTCATAGAGAAACTCTGTGAGCCCTGCTTCCCCTACACACTCATAGAGAAAGCCTGTGAGTCCCAAATCCTACACCCATTCATTAAAGTACAACATCCCCCACCGGGGCCTAGCATTTTCTTGGGACCTAGAGGCAGCCGGGGCCCAGAATACTGGAGTGGCTGGCTAGTGCGGCCTTAGGCACGCTGATGTCACGGAGGGCTGTCCTACAGCCTGGCAGTTCTCCAGCAGGTGGTATGTGCAAGAAATAAGGAGAGAGAGGCTGATGTACTTGTTTCTCCCTGGGGAAACCCCTAAATGGTGTCTGTAGGATGAGTCCCCGGGTAATGGATGGGGAGCCCGTATCCAGGGATCAGATGGAGACAACTCTGTGCAAATCATTTTACAGTTGATTATTGAACAGAAGGCAACGACCAAAAACGGTTAACAGCTGATTCCTTAAGCTGGAAAGGTCATGGAGAGTTGGTCCACAGGAAAGGTGAACACAGCCTGGTAGTAGATGCAGTCTGTGCTGGTTCAGATGGAACTGAGTCTAAGTGGTGGAGGCTGCAGCTCTGGGCTTAAGTCTCCAGACTTGCCCTGAGTGCCAGGCAGCAGGCCTGAGGCACTAGAAGGTCCTGGGATTAATGGCTGTGGAAGCACTGAAGGTGTGCTCCTCACTCTCACCTAGCAGTGGTTTTATACTCCCCCTAGTCAGGTGGTAGCACCCCTCCAATCACCTTCCAGCTAACATAACAGACACATCATTGAATAATTACATACACCAGATAACTGTTGCCTTGCCAGGCAGTATCTACAGCTGCAATTACACAATACTCAGATTATAGAACCTACCTAGAGAGTTGATCAATCTCCCCAACCTGGAGAGAGCGCTATTCGCAACTACCAGCCTGCCTATGAGTTGGCAGGGGTGTTGCAAAAGTCTGTGAGACATGCTTTCGATATTCACTCTTGGAGAGAGCCCGTGAGTCCTGCTTCTCCATTAGAAGTAAATTGAACAACTTAATGTGTCATGATGAGATGTTGAGGGTCTGCCAGAACCTATTACTGTGCTACTATATTGTGCTACTGAATTTGACTTGGGGCTACTTCTGGGCACGTTGGCCCTCACTATGCACTATGTGCAGTTTGCACTGCTCAGGAAGTGGGTGCAGGTCAGTAATAAATGTGGCACAACCTCCGACTATTAGTAAAAACCCCTTTAGGTACAGAATTTTGTGTTTTGTTGGACACAGAGAAGTCGCGACACAAAACTGGCGCAGACATTTTATAAATACATGTGCAGCAGTTTCACTTTCTTTTCAGTGCAAAATCAGACAGAAAACTGGCGCAAAAACTTTAATAAATGTGTCCCAATAACGCAGTTGTGTGGTACTGAAACTACAAAAAGGGATTTGGTCAGGGGACAAGCCGAGGTCAAGGCATACATGACTATAATCCAAGTACAGGCAGTCCCTGGGTTATGTACAGGATAGGTTCCATAGTTTTGTACTTAATTTTTAGTTGAATTTGTATGTAAGTCAAAACTGTATATTTTATAATTGTAGATCCAGACAATTTTTTTTTTGCCCCAGTGACAATTGGAGTTTCAAAATTTTTTGCTGTAATGAGACCAAGGATTATCAATAAAGCTTCATTACAGACATCTCACAGCTGATCATTGCAGCCTGGGACTATAGTAACATCCAGAGAGGTCACCAGAGGTCACAGCGGGCAGAGGGGTCCGTCTGTAACTAGGGGTTGTCTGTAAGTCGGGTGTCCTTAAATAAGGGAACGCCTGTACAGGTGAATTTTTAATAATCAAGTAGTGGGGAATGAAATGGGGAACAGATTCGGAGTCAGGTGAATCAGGCTAAGGTCATACATAAGGAAAACAAGGTAACCTAATGCTCAGGCAACTTCACAATGCTCAGGAACCTTAAAGGGCATCTACCACCAGGATAATGGAATGTATGCAAATGAGCCTGAGGGGCTCCAGGCTCCATTAACACCTACCGAACACCTGGAGCCCCTTAGGCTCATTGGCATACAATCCGTCATCCTGGTGGTAAATGCCTTTTAAGTTACCCTGGCAGGATACATGCAAAACTTACTTACTAGAGAAACCCGTCTCTGTTCATCCAGTTCATCTCCAAAATGACTCCTTAAAAAAATTGCAAGACCACTTGATCTGTAGAGCGGAGTACAAAGTACCAATGGATGGCTCTCCTTCCTCTATGCAAGAGCATATGATGCATAATTTATGGCTTTGATGATTTATTTAGTGTTTGTTTGTGTTTGCTATGATAAGGATGAAGAGATGGCTCGATGTGGAGCGCCGGAAGTCTTCGGAGCTATCAGATGGTTAAAAGCTGATTCATCGAGAGAGAGAGAGGTTACGACGCTGCTGTTGCCTGACCCTCTCATCTGCAGTCGGATTGCTGTTACAGACTTGTTGCCATGGAAATGAGCTGGATAAAGTTTCTGATCCCCCCCCTTTCCACATTATTCTCACAAACCCCCCCCCCCCCCCCCCCCCCCCCGCCTCCCACCCCTTTACCAAACCAAACAGTATCTTCTTCAAAACCACCTTGGACAATGATGGTCTCCAATCCATTTCTATTTCCCATCAGACCTGAAAAATGTTTTCTAGTTTTTTATCTATACTTTTGTAAACCACCCAGATATTTTGTAATAAAAATCTCTCCAGAGGATTGTGGATTTCTTTACACCCACAAGTAGGTCATATCGAATGGTGTGAGCGAGGCTTTGTCTAGCAACCTACAAGTGTAGCGCCAACTACAAAAGCCTTCACCAAGGACATAAATACAAGCAGAACAGTATGGGGGATGAACGGTGCGGGGAAGGATGGTGGGAGTAGTCCGAAGCCACCGCTCGTAGGGTCGGGGCTTCAAACAATGGCACCTACTGAAAGGCATCACTAGGATTCTCGAAGAACCTGATGAAGACAAGTAAAAAATGTTTAGATCCTTGGAATCTCTCTTGATAGTTCATTAAACCTTTATGCAGGGACACTTTACAGAGTTTTTAAACCAAAAAAAGTGGGGGATGGAGGATGAACGGTGCGGAGAAGGATGGTGGGAGTTTTCTGAAGCCATCACTTGTAGGGTCGGGGCTTCATACATTGGCACCTACTTGAAAGGCATCACTAGGATTCTCGAAAAACCTAATGAAAACAAGTAGACAATATTTAGATCCTTGGAATCCTTGGATCCAGGGACATTTTCCAGAATTTTTAAACCAAAAAAAGTGGGGGATAGGGGATGAACGGTGCAGGGAAGGATGGTGGGAATAGTCCTAAGCCACCACTCATAGGGTCGGGGCTTCAAACAATGGCACCTACTGAAAGGCATCACTAGGATTCTCGAAGAACCTGATGAAAACAAGTAAAGAATTTTTAGATCCTTGGAATCTCTCGTGATAGTTCATTAAACCTTTATGCAGAGACATTTTACCGAATTTTTCAACCACAACCAAAATTTGTGCATATGTAAATCCAGGTTAAAATGATGATCAATCCTGGCCAGGTCATGAATATCCAGTTCGTCAATACCCAGCACCCCCACAGATGTTGCTAAACAGTGAATGGAATCACCGAGAGCTAAATACCCCTTTAACACCTTGCCGACATGCAGCGTAATAGTACGGCACGTGTCCGGTGCGGGTACATGGAGAGGGCTCACGGGCTGCTCACACAAAGCATGTACTGCATTCCTTCTTTCTGATTGGTGGAGCACTGATCATGTGCTCAGGATTCAACCTCAGGAAATCCTGATATTGAACTGTTTTGCCTCTTTTAAAACCGAAAACATCACCTAAAAACAAAATTAACAATCCTATGCTTCTTTACTCCAGGGAAAAGATGACCTGATAAGACATAGCCTCCTGTAGAGCAGTTGTCAAAGTTTGATCGATCTGTTTTGCTTACAGAGATGCCACCATTTTTCATTTCCTTGCAAATCGCAAATCCCGTTTTTGCAAAAGTGGCAACAGGAAGTTCGGCCATTTTGTTTTTGACTTGTTCGTTTCCTGGAAATGCACAACTCAAATCCAACTAACGAAACTAAATGATACATTTCAGGTATTATTTACATTTTAGCTAGAAATATTCTTAAGGTAGACATGTGCTTTACTCTGGTGGTCTCAATCCCAATACATGTAGCATGCCCGAAGATGATGGAGATGGATATCATGCAAACACCACAAATTCTGGGGTGGGATTGATGATCTTAATTGACCAATGAAAATATTTGTCCCAAGGACCATGTAGCCAAAATGTGATGAATTCTTTCTGTTTATATCTCTCTAGTTCTAGAATTATCTACAACTGTTTGGTTGTCATAGGGAATAATTCAGTTTTATAAGTGACCCCCTATGGATAATTCTTTACAACGAGATCCGGTGATCACAAAGTCAAAGTAATGTTTCTCATAAATATCATCCTGTCCTTCCTTATGACCTGCAGTCCAGGCAAGTCAAAATGAGATGTCAAGATCACAGCCAAGAAGGACCATAATTCAATCGGAAGTTTTATGATTATTTCGGCTGCCTATTTCCCCAGGGCCTATAATCTCCAGGGTCAGCTCCACTTTTCATAGATTTGTCCTTAGAAATGTCAATTTTCATACTGTTGACCAGGATCAAAAAATGCTCCCAGGATCTTGAGTGTACAATTTAATCCTTACCTCGGGCACAATTTTAGATGCAGCATGTCCCCCAATATGAATAATTTTGGTCTTTGAGCGGAGCCTTAATTAACAAATGCCCAATCCAATGGAAGCCAATGGCCAACGAGTCATTAGATGAGCAGTCGGTAGGTCAGGCTTTGCGAAAAGTAGGATGGTGTTCCCATTTTTATACATAGTCCCCTCTATTTTGCATAACAGAGGACAATTCCTAACCTTGAGGTTGTACACCCCACTATCAATATAATTGTGAACACATAGGGGCAGATTTACTTACCCGGCCCATTCGCGATCCAGCGGCGCCTTCTCTGTGGTGGATTCGGGTCCGGCCGGGATTCACTAAGGTAGTTCCTCCGCCGTCCACTAGGTGGCGCTGCTGCGCTGAAGAGCATCGGAACGCACTTGAATACACCGAGGCTGGCTGAGTGAAGGTAAGTGCAAGCTCCGCGACAGATTTTCAGTTTTTAAATGCGGCGTTTTTTCCGAATTCGTCTGGTTTTTGTTCGGTCACGCCCCCCGATTTCCGTCGCGCGCATGCCGGCGCCGATGCGCCACAATCCGATCATGTGCGCCAAAACCCTGGGGCAATACAGGGCAAATCGGCGCAAATCGGAAATATTCGGGTAATACGTTGGGAAAACACGAATCGGGCCCTTAGTAAATGACCCCCATACAGTATATAGTAGTTATATTCTCTTACGTTTCTTAAAGACTTAGACCAAGGGTTTGGGGTTTTTGTTTCTTCCACTTTTTGCCACAGCTTAACCTGGAAAACCAAGACTAACACAGAGATACAGTAACAGAACCTACATCAACAGCCACAGTACCAGAACAAAGGAACTGAAACTAGTACCAAGCTCACTACATAAGTACACGACCAGAACCAAAATTAGCACAGATTTGATAAGGAAATCGGCAAATAAGGCAAAACAGCCAGAAGCATAATTACCAATCAAGTGAACCACGTGTGGCATTTTCTCTTCTATTGGTGAAAAAAAATTGGATTTAGGTGTTAAGCTATATAATATGGCACATGGAGGGATATGATTATATATAGGGGCATATAGAACTGGAAACTACAGTAAATTGGGGACATTTACTCTATGGACAAGTGCAGGGCCCCAATTATAACCCACCATGGAGAACATGGAATCGTCTTGGCTTCCATTATAAAGGTCCTTGTCTTACCTGGGCGGCCATTTTTATGAATTGCCCAATTTGACTTTGATACTATGAGGACCACATCCCGGCCACATCAAGGGGAAATACATGGTTGGCCATGGCTCCGTCTAGAAAAGAGAAAGGTGGGGGAGCAGGTAAGGGCTGAACCCTCTCCATGAGCCAGAATGAAGAGATGCTCAATGATCTTGTGCCGTTCTTCGTTTACAGGGAAGGCCATTTCTAATATTCACTTTGGTATCCACACCAAAAAAAAATGGGTGACTGGCCATAGCTCGACCTCAGTCGAAACCCTAAGAATGTTATCACAAGGGCTGGACTCTCTTTTGGAACCAAAAATGAAGAACTGCTCCATGAAAGCTTTTTTGGGGCTTCTTAAAGGAAACCTACCACCACGGATCTACCTATTAAGGTAGATCCGGTGGTAGGTGCATCTAATGTATGCAAGGATAGCCCTTTTAAGGGCTAATACTTTACCCCCCTCGATCTTTAATCAGGGTAATATGCAAATTTTCTAAGGAGGTTACTGGGGCGTGAAGTAGCCGGAGCTGAGGCTACACTGTGCGGCTACTCCACGCCCCAGTAGCCTCTTTGATCCTTCTACCCAGACATCTTCAGCGCGTGGCTACAAGGAGCTGAGCACACTCATCCACGAAGCACATGCACAACCCAGAGATACAGTAACAGAACCTAGATCAACAGAACCACAGTACCAGAACAAAAGAACTGAAACTAGTACAAAGCTCACTACATAAGTACACGACCAGAACCAAAATTAGTACAGACTCACTGCATGGGCAGAACACAGGCCATTGACTTTGCAATCTTGGCTACAAAGCCGGACTTATGCCAAGAACTCTGGCTTCGCGTACGAATGCGCGCAGCTCCTTGTAGTTCCATTTTGCAGGAGATGGCATATGCATCTACTGGCGCATGCTCATTACATGAAATCCAAGGATTGTACCAGGGTGTCACTTGGGAAGGTTCAGCGGATAAACCAAGGGGGTCCATTGAATGTCTCCCAAGGCGTCCATGAATATCTATGCAATGAAGAGAACTTTACTGACCTTGGCTGCAACAGAACAATGCGCATGCGCCAGAAGCTGCCTGGGTGAGATGCATTAAACTTATTGATAGCTGGGTATATAGTAATGATACTACCAGGTTTGGGGCCCTAAATCTGCGCAGTATATAGACAGTATATAGACATGCTGCTGGTTTCGGTGTATGGAGCCATAGGTTCCCTTTAAATGTGAACTAATTTAACCGGTTAAACGTCCAATCAAATCAAGACAAAGTTGTTACAGTCATCAGTTAGAACCTATAAATTGAATCCCTCTAAGGTCAGACTTTAAATTGTTATTTCTGGTCTTTCCACCAACTACAAGACACACAGAAGGGGATTTTCTTTGGGATAAAAAGGCTTTATGATAGAAATTGAAAATGCTGCGCGTTTATTTCTTCCTGTTCTCAAACAGCTTCAATAGGATGAATAATAAACAAGAAAACTGCGTATCGATCCATATTGTATTTTACCGAAGGCAAGACCTAATTACAGCGCCGCTTCTCGTTCTCCGGAAAGGGACGGGTAACAGAAAGTCTGGGAGCGGATACAAAAGGAAGACATGTAATCTTATTATAAACCTTCTGCTGTCGATGCCGAGGAATTCTGGAGGAATTGTATATAATAAAGCAGGATCAGTACCGCTTCGGGAGGTGCCTTATTAGTTGGGTCCATTGACTGTCATTTTGTGGCACTACTACTTCTTTAGCCTTAGGGATTTCTTCTAGTTAGGGATAGTCCACGATTCAACTGCCCCACCAGAAGGATCCTGTAGTAGATCCAGATCTAGCCGATGCCTTTTGGGGACCCAAAGAGCTCTTATATCTTAAGAAAATGGAGGAATAAACGGAATACTGGCCCTTTAATACACTTTAGACACAATCGGGCGCATTTACTTACCCGGTCCGCCGCATTCCAGCGGCGGCTTCTTGGACGAGCTTTCTGGTCTTCTGGCGATTCATGAAGGTCCTGCGCCCGATGTCCACCATTTGTTGCTGCTGCGCCGAGGTCCGCCGAGTTGCGTCGGAGTTCACTGATCTCTTCCTGGTGCATGTGAGTATGGCACGTGCGACCAATTTTTTTTTTAAAATGCGGCGGTTTTTCCAAATCCGTCGGGTTTTCGTTCGACCACGCCCCCCGATTTCCGTCGCGTGCATGCCAGCGCCGATGCGCCCCAATCCGATCGCGTGCGCCAAAATCCCGGGGCAATTCAGGGAAAATTTTGGTAACACGTAGGGAAAAACGCGAATCGGGTCCTTAGTAAATGATCCCCAATTGGGTTTATTTACTAAGGGTCCGCGGATCGCACTTTGGTCAAATTTTCCGTTGTTTTCGGGATTTGCACGGCTGTGACAGGTATTTAATTGGGGATTGTAAGTCCAAAAAAATAGGGATTGTGACTGGGGATTGTGTCGCACGTGATCGGATTGTGGTGTGGCTGCGCTGCTTACATGCGACAGAAATCAGGGGGCGGCCGTCGGACTGATTCGGACTGAGTGCGGGATTTAACTTTCAAATTGTGTCACAAGATCAAGCACTTACATGCACCAGGAAGAAGAAGGTGAACTCCAGGGACCTGAGCGGGGAAGCGACACATGCAGGATATCGGGCGCACAATCTTAGTGACTTCCCGCACAGCGCATTATACAAGGACAATGCACTTACATGCACCAGGAAGAAGAAGGTGAACTCCGGGGACCTGAGCGGGGAAGCGACACATGCAGGATATCGGGGCACAATCTTAGTGACTTCCCGCACAGCGCATTATACATGGACAATGCACTTACATGCACCAGGAAGAAGAAGGTGAACTCCAGGGACCTGAGCGGGGAAGCGGCACATGCAGGATATCGGGTGCAGGATCTTAGTGACTCCCCGCACAGCGCATTATACACGGACAATGCACTTACATGCACCAGGAAGAAGAAGGAGGTGAACTCCAGGGACCTGAGCGGGGAAGCAACACATGCAGGATATCGGGCGCACGATCTTAGTGACTCCCCGCACAGCGCATTATACACGGACAATGCACTTACATGCACCAGGAAGAAGAAGGTGAACTCCAGGGACCTGAGCGGGGAAGCGACACATGCAGGATATCGGGGGCAGGATCTTAGTGACTCCCCGCACAGCGTATTATACACGGACAATGAACTTTCGGGAACTCCGGGGACCTGAGCGGGGAAGCGACACATGCAGGATATCGGGCACGCGATCTTAGCGAATCGCGCCACAGTGCATGATCGTCAAACAATGCACTTTTGTGAGCTCCGCGGGATGGGTAAGTAAATGTGCCCCATTATGGATTCAGTGGATTCACCTTTATGGAAACTTACATGTGTCCTGTATGAATGATGAAGTCTTAAGGATGTTGTAACATCTGTGCAAAAGGCTTAAGTCGTGGATATATTCTTTTAGAGATAGCAAACACTAAAATGCTCGGTACTCCTTATTCTAGACAACTTTTCCCGATGCTCGAGTGCTCGTCTCGAATAAACAACCCCATTAAGTCAATGGGAGACGCGAGCATTTTTCAGGGGACCAAGGCTCTTCAGAAGCTTGGCCAAACACTCTGGAACCTCAGAAGATGGATGAACACCACGGAAATGGACAGGAAACAGCAGGGGCAGCATGCATGATGCCTCTGAGCTGCTTAAACCACCATTAGGCCAAAATTATGGGCAAACTCATGGCCATGACATGTACAGAATGAAGCTCATATGTATCCAAAACATGCAATAATTGACCCTACTATTGGACGGCATGCAGAGGCAGCGGCAGCAGGCTAGAGAGTGCATGGCGACATACCTAATGGACTCAGGCTTCAAACCAATGGTGCGAGAGGAACCACAAGGAGGTGAGCAAGAAGTGCTCAATAATTCGGTACATGATAAAATTTGCCAGTATATTTTGTGGATTACACAGCAGGGTGGCGACCACACAAGTTAACATGGAGCCATGAAAACAACCCAAAATTCTGCCTGACCACGCTCGTTTGATAAGGGGACCATGTATGGAGCAGTGAACTAGTAGTTAGATAAAGGTGCTCAGTTAAAACTATGTTAGT
Source organism: Engystomops pustulosus (assembly GCA_019512145.1). Taxonomy (NCBI): domain Eukaryota; kingdom Metazoa; phylum Chordata; class Amphibia; order Anura; family Leptodactylidae; genus Engystomops; species Engystomops pustulosus. The sequence goes on from WNYA01005218.1 coordinate 13,787, forward strand.
TGGACTTGGCATGGACTGGCTCTCCGCTGCCAGACGAGCTTCGCCAATCCAAGCCCTGTCTCAGGCATACTCCCCAAACAGCACTTTTGTATAAGATCAAGTGTAGTAGCGTGTCTTAAAGTTTGGGATTGGCGTTAGGGAATGTAACAGATGCGCAAGAAGCGCATGATGCGCATGGAGCTGGCGTTCCGCTGCCAGGCGAGCTTTCGCCACCAACCAAGCCCCTGTCCTAGGCTACTCCCCAAACACACTTCTAAGACCCTTGGTATAAGATCAAGTTGTAGTACGTTCTTATAAGTTTAGGATATGCCGGGTAGGGGAATGTAACAGATGCGCAAGAAGCGCTGAAATAATATCCCTAAATGGTAAAGTTTTGCCAGTATATTTTGGTGGATAACACAGCATGGTGGCGACAAAGTTAACAACTTTGATGTGGAATCCTGAAACAACCCAATTTCTGCCTGGCACACCTCGTTTGATAAAGGGACGAGTGTATGGAGGCAGCTATATGCGACGTTTTGGAGGTACAATGGAGACAACGTGTGGAGGCTGCTATGGAGACAATTTAATTTGGATAGTGCCTGTATGTGGCAGGACCCAAACATTTTCAAACCAGAGGAGCAGTTAGGTGGCCTCCAGAGTAAAATGGAATAGATTGAGTGCCTGTATGTGGCAGTCCCAAAAATTCTTCAAACCAAGGAGCAGGTAGGTGCCCTCCAGTAAAATGGAATAGATGAGTGCCTGTATGTGGCAGTCCCAAAATTCAACAAACCAGAGGAGCAGTAGGGGCCCTCCAGTAAAAGGAATAGATTGAGTCCTGTATTTGGCAGTCCCAAAAATTCTTCAAACCAAGTGCAGGTAGGTGGCCCCCAGTAAATGGAAGATTGAGTGCCTGTATGTGGCAGTCCCACAAATTGTTCAAACCAGAGGAGCAGGTAGGTGGCCCTCCAGTAAAATGAATAATTGAGTGCCTGTACATCACACACACAAAAATTGTTCAAACCAGAGTGAGCAGGTAGGTGGCCCTCCAGTAAAATGGAATAGATTGAGTGCCTGTATGTGGCATGTCCCAAAATGTTCAAACCAGAGGACCGGGTAGGTGGCCCTCCAGAAAATGGAATAGATTGAGTGCCTGTATGTGGCACTCACAAAAATTGTTTTCAAACAGAGGACCGGTAGGGGCCCTCCAGAAAATTAAATGCATGAAGATAGACAAGAGCCAGTGGGCCCCGTCAAAAATAGCCATTTTCCTCCGTAACATCTGTGCAAAAGGCTTAAGTGGCGTTGATATATGTCTTTATGTTTCATTTGTCAGTCGCCTTTGTGAACACGCATTTAACTTACTAGGGTTGATTGAACTATACCAGGTTTCTCTGCAGCTCAGCTCTGCCCAGCAACAGTTAACTGTGATGCTGAGTCAAGCAGTTTGGGGCAACGTCCAGGAATACCTTTATATGTTTTATAAGATGTGTGTATATATGTATATATTGTATGTGTATAAGATGTGTATATATTGGGGCAGATTTACTTACCCGGTCCATTCGCGATCAAGCGGCGCGTTCTCTGCGGAGGATTCGG
>WNYA01005219.1:0-15836 GCA_019512145.1 Engystomops pustulosus
TAGATTTAATGGAAGATTAAAGTTTAGACCAGCTAAATGTAGGTTTAAAAGTAAATCTCAACATTCTTATACTGCAACAGATTAATTATCACAATGATGAATCTGGTGCAGAACAAGACTAGTGGTGATTAGCTCTGCACAGAGCTTTAGAGATATGAATGAATTCCCCCCAATGTGTACTTTTTTCAGTTATTATCATTTTCATGATTAATTTATGTGTTAATATTAAGTGCAATGTAATGTTGCTGTATACAGTAAGTATTAAGAAAAAAATTGCCATTGGTATGGCTTGATATGACCTATGGCATGCACAGTGTAATTATCCAAAAAAAAATAATTCACTTCTGAAAATGGAATTTAAAAAAGTAAATACTGAATTAAATAAACAATTCAAAAGGTTGAAGATACAAATTGCATGCAACAAGGATTAAACTTCACAGTCTCATTCAGGGAGAATCTTAATGTTTAACAGTACAGTGAATTGTGGGTTGTTTTAAGTACACATCCCAATGGAAAAGTCTTAGTTTTGCTCACTGAACCACAAAATTAAAGTAATATGGAAGACATCCAAATATGCAACAATGCCAGAGTGTGTATCACATTGTACTGGAATGCTTCAAAATTACTATATTTACACTGGGGTATTCCAGACAGAATAAATGAAAAATTTATGGGCTAAGAAAAGAAACACAATTTTAGTTAACTAGCACTTTTCTACTGCTCTAAGGCTTTTAATGGGAGCACAGGGAATTTGTACTTGGTGAAGTAGATCAGTGAAATGCTAATTTGTCTTTGAATGGTATACTTTTAGTCCATTAGTTTCTGTCATTATTAACAGATATAAAATACAAGTCAATGACTAGCTGAAGAGAAAACAGAATGAAACAAATATGTTGTAGTAGCTCGTGTTACGTCTATATCTGTGTCTTACTTGGTTTGAGGAAATGCTGACTTTTCCTGTGGTTTACTTTCATCCAGTTGCGTGAACTATGTTCTAAGCGCTTTGGAACAGCAAACATTATGCTCCCATCAATTGTGGCAGAGTACCTCCTCACTATAAATATCCTGCAGTTATATCATTCCTTGATAGTCAAATTGATTTGTTAGCTCTATTTTCTACTTGTATGTAGTTCACTTCTGTATTCCTGGTATTTAATTCTTAGCTTGTTTTTGTGACAGTGGGTATTTGCTGGCATATGCAGAAAACACCCACTTTGTATGAAGAGGGCTCATCCCATGAGCCCTCTCCATAAAGCCAAAACTAATGCGTGATGTATTAATTTGTTACACATCGGTAACGGTTTAAATGCTCTCTTAGCAGGTCCGGTTCTAGACAAAGTGGGGCCCTGGGCAAAACTAAAAGTGGGGCCCCAAAATAAAACAATTTTATGACCAGTCACAGTCAGCATGAGGCTCCCTTTAGTATGGTAAAACAAACTGTAATATAGGAGAATTTTATAGGAGATAGATAGATAATAAATGATCAGATTATAGGAGATAGATAACTAGACAGATACATGATAGATATTTAGACAGGAGATTGATGATAAGCATCTTCACCCGGGAATTCAACCGAGGGGTACTAACCCTTTCACCGCCTGGCATTTCTGGATATTTTGTTGCGTTATTGACCAGAGCAATTTTTAAAAATTTGCCGTTTAAAAATAAAATTACAGCAAAAAGAATTAAAGTAAAGCAGACTCTTGCCCCATTTTCAAAATTGCATTAAAGAATTTATAGACATATGCACCTTCATGCAATTTTGACTCAAACTGAAACATTTTATTAAAAAATGTGACTTTGATGGCATAAAATGTGCTCCAAACAGAAAATATTTACCTCCACATCTCCTAAATGTAATAGATGAACATGTGTAGAGTTCACAAATGTCCCATATTGATATGTTCACATAAATAAATCCACATAATATAACTAAAATTGTAACTAAATATCTGCTTTTCAGCTACAAATTTTAAGAGTCACAACCTGCAAGAAAACAGCAATAAAACAGAATAAAAAGTAAAGGCGCCATAAAACCTATATAATTTTGAATGCAGACAACCAGGTGATGCATTTGGCAATTAACATTCAAAGGGGCAGATTTACTTACCCGGTCTTGTCGCAATCCAGTGGCGCATTCTCTGTGGAGTATTCGGGTCTTCCGGCGATTCACTAAGGTAGTGGGCCCGATGTCCACCAGGTGTCGCTGCTGCACTGAAGTCCATCGGAGTTCACTGGAGTTCATGATCTGTTGCTGGGTGCAGGTAAGCGCGTGTCAAGCAACACTTTTTTTTTAAATACAGCGTTTTTTCCGAATCCGTCGGGTTTTGTGACGGCCATGCCCGCCGATTTACCGTCATGTGCATGCCAGCGCTGATGCACCACAATCCGATCGCATGCACCAAAAACCCGGGAATTTAGGGAAAATCGACGCAAATCGGTAATATTGGGGTAACCCGACGGAAAAACGCGTTTCAGGCACTTAGTAAATGACCTCCAAAATTTCCTATATGTACTAATCCAGAATACTTATATAAAGAAAATATACTTTCCTAAAACAGTAAGTGAGGAGATCATACATACCCCACACCAAAATCCACAGGGGACACCAAACAATTTTTGAAGAAAATTGCACAGATATATCATTGCATGCTTCCTTACACAATGGTAACTCAAATAACTATATATCCATAAACTGAGATAGTAAAAGTCATGTTTAGATCTGCGCCATTGTATTAGCCGCACAATAACAGAACCCTTCATGCTTCATAAGAATTTGAGTGAGAACGTTATAACATAGGTGTAAATAATGGAGGATGGTGTGAAATAAAAAATGTTATTCCGGAACAAGTGTGTGTTTTAGCTTTATTGACATGTTCGGGGTCACGGTGTTAATATATAATAGCAACATTAGGGGAAGAGGATCGAATGTTCACCCTATCAGTCAATTTTTGCAAAAAAAAAAAACTATCACCAAAAAAAGTCAATAAAAGAAAAAGTGTGTTCTTAGATAGTTCTGCATAGAGAAGGGTTAAAAAACCCTTCTCAAAATGTAGTAACATATAAAGTGAATATTTCCATTATCTGTGAGGTGCAGCAGCTGCTGTGTGCAGCAAACTCTCCCTGTAGCGGGGGAGAGTCAGGATTGGGGTACACTTCAGAGAGCTGTATCTTTGGATCTGTTCCCTCTTTTATATGAATCTTTGTGTTTCTAAGTGTCAGAAAAAATGGAGATATTAACTGTTAAACTGGCACCTCATATTCTCACTTTAAACCTGAATATCTTTGGATCCATGACACCTAGAAACACAATTCAAGATTCCTTTGAAAGAAGAGATTCTCCCCTTTCAGGGGGCCCTGGCAATTGCTCACTTTGCCTACCCATAGCGCCGGCCCTGTCTCTTAGTTATGACTTTGATTGTTTACTACCCTTTATTGTGCTTTTTTGTTGGTTTGTCTTGTTTTGTGTCAGCACTGCGACCTAGGGAGGAACTGTTTTCGTAGGCTGCTGTGGGACTGGAGTTAGAGCTCACTATTCTTTCTGTGTTACCTGAGCCCAGTGCCCCCATTACATTAGCTTTAAGCAAAGCTTCACTTTTGATTAAATCTGAGTTTGCTCAGCTGTTTCTCAATCAACTAATTAAGTGCTATGCAGTTTCCTTGGGGCTTTCTTTTCCTGGTAGTGATTTGATTTAACTGCCCATATTTTTTCCACCTCACCCAGTTTTTCAGACAGAAGGTGTGTGTGTGTGGGGGGGGGGGGGGGGGGGGGTAGCAGAGCTAAAGATTTAATTTGCCCTGATGTTCCTGTTTTTCCCCAAGAGCTCTGGGTAATAGATAATACTTTGTAAGGCAGGGGTCAGAAACCTTTTTGGCTGAGAGACCCATTAACGCCACATATTTTAAAATGTTATTTCGTAAGAGCCGTACCATATGCACATGCGCCCCAGTAGATAGGTAGTCCCAGTGTCACGGGTGCCCCTGCGATCTAGGTCTCAGATCGCAGGCACACCCATGCTCCTCTCCGTGGCAGCACCCCTTTCCAAGCTCACTGAACTTTCCGGCTCCCATCCCGGCTTCCCAGTGTGCCGCTGATTGGCGCTGCCCACTTCCTGGGTGCCTATAAAGACCAGCGGCTACCAGAAAGGTAGCCATAGCACATGTCCCAAAGTATATAGGTAGCCACAGCACTTGCCCCCAAGTAGATAGGTTGCCACAGCATATGCCCCCAGTATATAAGTATCCACAGCACATCCCCCATTAGATAGGTAGCCCCAGCACATGCCCCCAAGTAGATAGGTAACCATAGCACATACCCCAAGTAGATAGGTAGCCACAGCATATGCCCCCAGTATATAGGTATCCACAGCACATCCCCGCATTAGATAGGTAGCCACAGCACATACCCCAAGTAGATAGGTAGCCACAGCATATGCCCCCAGTATGTAGGTATCCACAGCACATGCCCCCCAGTAGATAGGTAGTCACAGCAAAAAAAAAAAAAAGAATATTTACTTACCAGCACTCCCTGCAGCCAGCTCCTCATTGCTCCCACGCTCTTCTCTTTGACCCAGGCTTAGAAGATGGCAGCAATGGCGCCTGGGTCGTACAAAGAACGTAGGCAGTGGTAACAGTGATCAGTCTAACAGACACACAGCAGCCATCACTATGTATTAAAGATCTGCATGAGAGCCAGATGCAACCAACAAAAGAGCCACATCTGGCTCCCGAGCCATAGGTTCCCTACCTCTGCTGTGAGGTATGTGGTCTGTCAGTTACTGTACACCAATTTTACTCTGCACTAGATTAAATATATTTATTTCTGGGGGCATTATACCTAGTATTTTTAACCCTGTAACTATGCATTCTATTTGGGAGTCCACATCATCATTTATAAAATTTATTGGGGTCCTGCACTTTATACAATCTTATTCATAATAAGGCCCTGCATGAAATATATATTGTAATTAGAGATGAGCGAGTATACTCGTCCGAGTATACTGCTCGGTCGAGTATTAGCATACTCGGACCGGCTCGTTACTCGGACGAGTATCTCGCCGGCTCGAGTTCGAGCATTAAATTAATAAAAGACAGTGAAGAACAGTGTTTACACTGTTCTTCAACACATAACACATGTTTCCAGATGTTTTCATTGTAAGAATACATTAATAAAACACTATTCTTCACTTTACAGGTGTTCGCGCGTGTCTCCCGCTAAGTTCGGAGATGTGCGCCGAACATCAGCAATTTAAAGCATAGTGTTATTTGAATGTGTTCTGCAATCTGCACTTAAATGCTCGTGTTTTCACTGTTTTTATTCTATTCTTCACATTGCTGATGTTAGCGCGTATCTCCAAACTTAGCGGGAGACATGCGCGAACATCTGCAAAGTGAAGAATAGAATAAAAACAGTGCAAACTGTGAAAACAAGAGCATTTAAGTGCAGAACACATTCAAATAACACTATTCTTCACATTGCTGATGTGCGCGCACATCTCCGACATTATCGGAAGACTTGTGCTAACATCTGCAAAGTGAAGAATAGAATAAAAACAGTGAAAACAGTGAACACAGGACCATTTAATTGCAGAACACTATTCTTCACATCCAGATGTTCGACGCACATCTCCGAACTTAGCGGGAGACACGCGTGAACACCTGTAAAGTGAAGAATAGTGTTTTTTTAATGTATTCTTACAATTAAAACATCTGGAAACATGTGGAATGTGTTATTATTTACTGTTCTTTTAATGTGTTGTGTTTGTGAAAAAATGCTCGGGTCTCCCATTGACTTTAATGGGGCTCGTTATTCGGTACGAGCACTCGAGCATCGGGAAAAGTTCGTACCGAATAACGAGCACCCGAGCATTTTAGTGCTCGCTCATCTCTAATTGTAATTCATTATGTGGGGTCATGATATGTAAAAGTAGAAAAATGTAGAGGAAGTTCCAGCACTCTTCTTTATTGCATCAGGTCAGAAAACTGTTGACACCTTTAAAGGTTTTTAAGATACAAGTGTTTCATAAGAGTTAATGAAAGAAATCTTTTCTGTCCCTAGGAATCCAGAAAACTTCTGGTCCACTTGGGATTCTTCAAAAGTTGGAGTGTGAGGTCTCCAGAATTCTCGATTCATAGAGATTACTATAGTTTAATAGCTGATACGGTCCTCGGTGTCATTTATACAGCTTGAACAGAAAGCTCCATCAGGACAATCCCTCGAGTCCTGATCTGACTTTTAAGGTTATAGTGTCCAATATTTCCTGTCCACAGTGCTCATAAAAAAGGTAGATAAGGTAAAACTTTGAGTAGCTAGCTACAAAGCTTGAACTGGATTTCCTTGCCTGTAATTTGGTTTACCTGCCTGTTTATTCTGCCTGACTTGGTTGGATTTCAGTTGCCTACCTTCCGCTGTTTTCTGACCACACCTTGCTTTTGTACTGCATTTTCATGTGCCTGTGACTTTGGCTTTCCATTCTCCTTATCCCTCAGTGTAAGGAATTGTAACTCCCCTCTTCGCCAACATCCTGCCAGGTGGGTGTGATGGGGCGCAGCATGTGGTTAGCAGGGGTGGAATTTAATATAAACTGTGCCAGCAGTTTAGGTTATAGCTGAATTCTATAGCATTATTGAAGAATACAGACAAAGAGCAAAGTTCAAACAATGTGCAAAGTTCAAACAATCATAATGCAAATATCAAATAGGTGCATCATTAGATTAAAGTGCATGTGCATGTATCTCAACAAGGTAGAGGTATACATATATATTTTTTGCATACATCGTGATCATCCATTGATGTGTGTGAACACTGACATAATAAAAGTCACTTTTATTATTTGTATTTTAGTACATTTTATGAGCATTATGATTGTTTGAACTTTGCACATTGCTTGAACTTTGCACTTTGTATGGTCAATAATGATCACATGACCTCCTCCATTTTGTTCATATATCTACACAATAATGGATATTCAGCTTGAGAAAGGCTCACTGTTTGGAGCCGAAACGTTGCTCTTTCATATGGAATAAATCCACTAAGGTATTTTTTCACTACAATCTGGTGTGCTGCCTTTTTTTCCTTTGTCTATACAACTGAAGGACCTGATGCCCGGCCCTAATAGGCGTGCACCCGCTTTTTATTTTTGTTTACCCATTGTCTGTTTTGATCCAAGTACTGCTTGGTTCTTTTCTTACTATGTGAATTCTATAGCAGGCAGGATATACAAAGAGAACAGAGTCTCCTAGTATATCCTGTGGTGTGTGCTGTTGGGGGAAACGCTTGTGCAAAATGGCCAAATATATGAAAAGTGGTGCAAGCTGCCTTAGGGCAGTTTGCGCCAGATAATTTGCATCTGAGTATATCTGCTCTGCTTTCAGGATGTGCACACATTTGCACCTTTTTTGGTGCACTTTGCTTCATGCTGCAGAATTGTGGTGCAGACAGGATTGTAGCGCAGCTCAGTAATAAATGTGGTGCAAACTCTGAATAAGCACTATGATGCCCCTTTACGTGCACAATTTTCTAAAGTGTCAGACAAATTGCAACTAGGACGCAAAATGGCACAATTTATAAATACATGTGAAAGCTCCAAAGGCACTTTTTCTGGTGCAGACACAATAATGCTATAACTGGGTCAATGTGCTCAGTCTTGCTAAATTCCCATCACTGTCTGTCTGTGTACCGTATTTTTTGGACTATAAGGCACACTAAAAATCCTTTGATTTTCTCAGAAATCAAAGGTGCGCCTTATAGTCCAGTGCTCCTTATATATGAACCATACTTACAGACAACAGCTGCCTTGAACTGTGCACAGGTCTGCCACCTGCTGGTCATTCATCCTTATAATCTGGTGCGCCTTATACTCCGGTGCGCCTTATATATGAACCTAGATGTTTAGCAAGCATTTATGGATGGTGCGCCTTATACTCCGGTGCGCCTTATAGTCCAAAAAATACTGTACACCTGCAAATTGTACATTGATGTTGGAGCTGATATTTTTTAACTTATAATTAATAATCATATAATTGGAAAAATAATGACATGAAATGTAGCAAAGATAACTGCACTATGTTCAGTTTGCCTGTCGAGTGTGCAGGATGCACCAGATTCAAATGCCCAGTTATGTGCTAAATTTGTTTCACGTAGGGCATAGTGCTTGGTAAACACATGTGCAGATAATTTGCACATTCTTTCTAGTGCAAAGTCCAACAGAAAACAGTAAGTTTTTAATAAATGAGGGCCAATGTTGGTTGCTCCTTGTAAAGTAAATGAAAATGGAAAACATATAGGGGTGCAATAGGTACATTTTCCCATTTTAAACATTACAGCCTAAAGTTAAGATGTGTTTTATTTCTATTTTATGTGAATGAGCTATCAAGTATTTGCAAAGTGTAAAGAAACTAAAATTTTAGCAAATTAAAAAACTAAAAAAAGTGTCATGCATATGTGTTCAGCCTTTTCGACTTAAATACTTTAGAAGTCCTTTCTGTTGCTATGACAGCTGCATGACATATGTTGTTGTACTATATGTTTCCTACAGCTCTTACCACATCTATACCACATTTAGTCTTGAACTTTTGCCCATAATTCTTTACAAAATAACTGTAGCTCAGTCAGATCGGTTGGAGAACATTTCTAAACTGCACTTTTCATGTCAAGTCACAGATTCTCAATGGGATTTAGTTTTGGACTTTGCACTATTTTAGCACATACATATGATTTGTATTTTAACCATTCCTTTGTAGCTTTGGCTCTATTTTTAGCATCTTTGTCCTTCAGGTAGGTGGACCTACACACCTGTCTCAAGTTTTATGCTCTAACAGGTTTTCCTCCAGGATTTTCCTATATTTAGCTGCATCCATCTCCCTATTAACACTGATGAGCTTCCATGTAGAAGTAAAGCATTCCCACAGTATGATGCTTTCATCACCATGCTTCACTATGGGAACATTGGGGGGCATTTATTATCAACTTTCAAACGGAATACAGGGGGAATTTTTTTCCCTTGCTGTGCCTCAAATAAAGCAGGTCTAAGGAGTTCTATTTGACCTTCATGAATGGGGAGACAGTTCTATTCCTTTTTGTTAATGCACCAAATCATTAATTCCTTGCGCCACAAACTTAAATCACATTGAAAATTATAGAATGCTTCTAGCGCTCCCTGCGCCCAAATTAATAAATGCCCCCCAATGAGTTCAGTTTTGGCTTTCTTTTTTATCATAAAATTTTACTAGTATTTTTTCTTCATTTACACAAACACTGTTTTACAGTCAAACAAAATTTCATTTTAGGTTACCATATATACTTGGGTATAAGCCAAGATTTTCAAGACAAAATTTGTTCTCAAAATCCCTAACTCGGCTTATACTTGAGTCAAGAAAAAAAATTGTCAAAACTCACCTTTCTGTCGTCACCCGTAGGTCCTATGCTTGTTTCGATGCTCCGGTGCCGCCGCGGGTCCTTCGAATCCTCTTCGGGTCCCTTCGCAATGCCAGCTGCTCACAAACAATGACGTCGGTAAGCAGCTGACGTAATTCTTTCGACAGCTTAGGACAAGCCCACAATGTAGCAGAGTGGTCCTTCCACAATACGCTCTGTAACATAATTCTTATGCCTCTGAGAACATATGGTATTATATAACAAAATCATTTTCACAGTTACATTTGGATCAACATGCTTTGCTTTCTGTGCACGTTGGTGTAGGAGACGTTGAGTTTTACACCGGCAGTCTGAAGTGGGCTCTAGTGGCTGGCTGAACTGATATCCCCTCACTCTGCCTTTGTCTTGCAAAAGCTAATGATGTGTGCCTGTGATTGCTTGCTCTTTCCACCTGCGGCAGGGCCAAGCCTCCATATATGCAAAGGCTAAACTCTTTGCTGGTCAAACTTCTGTCAAACCATGTCCACAATTGCTCTGTTAGCATATTTGCTAACCTTCTAACATCTGATTTCTGGCCTTTATTTCTTAAGTTTCTACTGAATTGAGATTTTGTCATCGCTTTTTCCCATTGTTGCTGACCCAGTTTGTGGACTCTACCTTGTGTTTTTTATTTGTTCACCATGTTAGGCCTCTTTCATACTTGCGTTGCAGATCACATCAGAGTCTAATCATGGTGCAATCAGGGTTAAGTCAGAAAAAAACTGACATTTTTCATCAATCAGTTTTCAGTCAGAGTTTGCTCAGTGTCTCAGTCTCAGTTGCATAAAAAACCCAAGTGTGAAAGGGGCCTTACATGTGTGCATTAAGGCCCCTTTCACACTTGCATTTTTTACACGCATGTTCTGCGCATGCTTTGGAGGCGCAGAACTTGCATTGCGCTCTGACCCATTGTATTTAATGGGTTTTCTCAGACTTGAATTCTTTTTCACGTACACACATGCGTTTTTTAACGCGCATTTAAATCTCAGCATGCTCTACTTTTGCAGGTCATATGTGTGAAAAACGCACCATGCAAGTCGTTGGAGATTCATCAAAAACGCATTGCACTCTGAGACACATGCAAGTACAATGCGTTTTTCACGCATCAATTGCCACAGAAAAGATAGAGCTGAGTCCTAAGTCCTTTTCACGTGCTTTATCTGAGCGTGAAAAACACATTGAAATTGAATTGAAAATGCATTGAAAACTGAGACACTGAACAAACTCTGACTGAAAACTGATTGAACTCTGATGCAAAATGTCAGTTTTTCACCCTGATTGTCTATCTCTACCTACTGGGGACCTAAGTTTTAGAGAGGGAGAGCTAGGACCTGGGTTTAGCATCAGGGCCCACTGTGTCTGTGTTATCAGCCTGTCCCAGAGTTTGTCTTACAGGTTCACAGTGAAATGTTTTAGAAACCATGTTCAGGGCACAATTCTAAGCAGAAACAGGCTATTTTGCTCCCAACTCCCTTTCCCAGGAAAAATATGACACAATGTAATGGTTTAAAACCTTTGGTTACTAAAGATTGTTTACTCCATTGCATAGTGATATCACTTCTACATTAACAATTTTGGTAAGGACAGTTTAGTTGAATAGAATGTCTGATCTGAAGACATTTAAAAAATTCTTTATTCAGGATAACATATTTTTTGACTGGGAAACTAAACTGCATCAGTTGGCCCACTTTTTAAGTCATTTGCCTTTCAAGATTCCAATCTCTTATCTAAGATAACCAGATCTAAAATCTCACTTTGTGTTACTGCCCTTTAAATCGCAGAACTGATTGACATTGGTTTGAGTGAAACCTGTTACCTCTGTGTTATGTTCTTATTTGGTCCGCACTGTGACACTGAGGAGACACTGACTTTTCGCTGTGTAGTGTGTGGCTTTTCTCAGCTACATTGATGCAGCTGCTTAAAGCAAACAGAGAATATGGAGAACTCAAACACAGCGAAGCTATCATCCTCTTTTCCTAGATTTGGCCCCAGTTACTCTAGCTAAGCAAAGAGTCCTCAAATATATCAGAAGGCTCTACCCACTTGGTCATCTCTCCATCACCAAGAACAGCAACCAGATTGTTATCTGCACTCCCTCAAACCTCTCTTCAGCATAGCCTCTTCTCTGAATGCCACTAAGAGAAATCCCTTCCTGGTGTCTATATGAGAAATAGTTACAACTAGCTCCACTCTCTGAACTTACTTTTTGGACAACAGTGGGAAATTTTATTACACTCAAGCCTAAGAAAATCCAGAGGGATGAATTATAGACTCCTAGCAGAGGTTACCTAGATGGTGATGTGACTCTCAAATTTCATGCCATACTATATTAGCATCACTGTCTTGAATGTGGACAATAAGGGTTTTTCTCTATATAACAACTTTTTAATATACAGGCGGTCCCCTACTTAAGAACACTCGACTTACATACGACCCGTAGTTACAAACGGACCTCTGGACAATGGTAATTTATTGCATTTTTTTAGTCCTAGGCTACAATGATCAGCTGAAACAGTTATCAAAGGTGTCTGTAATGAAGCTATAGTGTTAATCCTGATTATTATGACAACCCAACATTTTTAAAATTCAATTGTCACAGAGACCAAAAAAGTTCTGGCTGGGATTACAATGATAAAATATACATTTCCGACTTACATACAAATTCAAATTAAGAACAAACCTACAGACCCTATCTTGTATGTAACCCGGGGACTGCCTGTATCTCCCTAAGTCACGTTTATTCCTCACTGAACCAACTACTGGAGAATTTAAAATAGTTTTTTTTTTTTTATTCTAAAGTGTGTTTCTCATATTCAGGTAATTCTATGTAGGTTAGTTGCCCCCACTGGGACAGAAATAGGATATAACTGGATATAATACGATATCTGGAAATCTCTCAAACACATTTTACATTAAATTTAATCTTTGCTTACATGTATTGTAAAGATTACATTTTATTCAATTTTGAGAACGAAACTGAATAGCAGTTAATGTATTAGATAGAATATTGTATATCATTCTTTTCTTGCATTATGGTAGAAATCTGGTAAAATTTGATTGTCGCACATCATCATAAGTGGGTGTGGAAGCTCAGATTCTATGCACCAAAAATCCTTACACGAGCAGAAGAACATGGACTGATGACATACCTAGTTCAGGTACTAAACAAGTCTGTCAATAAGTATATTTTATTGCAATTTTAATACAGCTTATTTTTAATTGTTTTTGAAAACATTAATAAAAAAGTTGAAAAAATTCAGAAACAGACGCCGAAAGGGATTTTTTGGAAACTCAAGCTATATGGTCGGAAACCTCTACCTGCAATACACCCACCGGTCGGGAGACTGTGGGTCCACCAAAGGCAGCGCTGTGGATTTCACCTGCAAAAGTTGATTGTGACTTCTGACACAACTCATCAAGGTGAGCACTGAACTATAATCTTTAACTGGAAACCCCTTATTACTAAACCTGCTATACTATATTTGCGCTTTTCATTTTTTTCTTTTCCACTATACTATACATAAAAGCGATCTAGCCATTCACCTACTGACTGCAACTAAAATGATTATACCCTCTTTTTGAAGGACCGAGAAAACCTCTATGCTGCCTCAATTGACTGACAAAATATCACAAATTTGAACATTCAAAGAATCAACTAATTAAGAGAGACACAAGAGAGACTATAATTCTTGCCAAACAATATAACATGTGTTAGTTGTCTTACTCTCCCTTCTTCCCCTTCCCTTGCAAAACCCCCTGCCAACCCTCCCACCTTTTTTATAAATTTTTAGTTCATTGTATTCTCATGTCTAAACTACTGTGTGTACATGAATTCGTCTCTGCTCAGGTGCCCCCTATCTATTTTACTTTCTTTCCCTTGTACTCTAAATTGCAAACCTCTGGATACAGTGCCATTACAGCAAAACATTTTATTTGTATCTATCTCTCTCTCTGCCTGTCTCTGAACATTTCTGTCTCTGACTGTGTATATCTGTCTGTGTCTATCTGCCTCTGTCGCCGATTTTCTCTGTCTCTGACTGCCTGTCTCTAACTGACTCTATCTTGAACTGTCTCTATCTATCTCTGACTGTCTCTGTCTACCTTTGATAGTCTCTGTCTGTCTCTGACTGTGACTGTCACTGTATTTGTCTCTGAATGTCACTTTGTCAGAAGTGTTCTAGTTGCCCATGACAACCAATCAGACCTCAAGTTTCATTTTTCCACAGCTCTTTATATATTTAGTAACGGAGACTCCCGAAAAAGAGAAATTTCAACAGGTGTACAGCAGGTATTAATTAGCCAGCCAGCACAAAACGGGTTAACCCCACAATATTTTGGCACAGGAACAGTCTTTGTTCAAAAGGCATAGGGGTTAAAGTTATTACTGCCATCCACACTTCGAATTCCAAAGCATCATACTTATCTGGCTTCCAATTATTGGTGCTTTAGCCCGGATTCTTTGGCCCATACAGCCCTTTCCGAGAAGCCTCAGTGTGGATAGAGACCTGCTGTCACCGAAACCAACACGAGGGAGCCTCCGACCGCTATTCCCTCCTCTCCAGCAGCGTCTCGGGAATCTCCTCTCTGCGCCTGAATCACCACCAGCATCTAAACGGAGCACCCAACCCCCCCCCCCCCAGCTTCATCGGGTCCGCTCCTGCCCGTACCGGAAGACTCAGCCTCTTCTCTGGACCCCTAGTATCCCCTTTACTCCATGTCAAAGGAAGCTGAGGAAAGCGAAGGGAAGCGGCGCTCTGAGTTCAGAACGCCCGCAGCATGCTGTTCAGGGCTGGAATCTCTGCCTCGTGGGGACACGGAGGTGCGGAGCCGGGAGGAGGAGGGATCATGCACGACGTGCTCACGTCATGTCGCCAGCAGCCACACGCCACAGTACATTTCTTAAAGAGAGTAATGACCCTCCACAGCTGTTTATAAAATTACAGCTGAACTCTGATTGGTTTCCATGGGCAACTGGAACAGTTTTACCTCAGACATTTTTGATAAATCTCCCCCATCTCGGTATCCCTATCCATCTTATCTCATACATGAGCTGTCTTATGCTCATTGCTGATAGTAACCAATCAAAGCTCATATTAATGACTTTTGGCATAATAGCAACCAATCATGACTCAGCTTCTTACTGCCATAGCAGCATCAGCAGACAATGGCTCCTGCATCTGGTGGTTAATAAGTGTATTTTGGAAAGCGTGGTGAAAAAATTTTGTCTCAAAACATACTTTATGACAATCCCTGGGCCACAGAGAGTGGCTTTGCAAAATTTGGTGATTGTAAATGCAACGGTGTAGATTCCTTTAGTAGACATACTTACATACATACACACACACACATCCAGCTTTATACATTAGGCTTTCACTCTTAAACTTGTAGATTCATATTGATTGTACCTTATGCCAATTTTCTTTTTAATGTGCAATGTACTTTAAAAAAACAAGTTCTTAAACTATACAAACCTTTGGTGGCACATTAATGGTTAAAGTTAAGACCACATTGTCATGAAGTGGGTTGGCTTACCTCCTCACACAGCCTTTGGCAATAGGTTTAAAAGTTCAATTTTGATCTCAGCTGAGTGGAGAGCCTTCTTCCAAATCTTTGGTAATTTCTGTGTCCATCTACTGTGCCCACCACATATCTGTAACCCATGTATACTGTAACTTGTTTGTAAGAATATTTTTATTCTATTGTGGGTGTGCCGCAATCACCTTTTTCATTTGGAAAGTACTGCACCTGCAGTCCTAGCAGGCAGGGGCTGGAGTCACCCTGGACCTGGGAGCCTGCTGTCTGATTATGGGTAAGAGACCCTGTTCATTTTAAAACCTTTTTGGGGCAAGTGCAATATGACTTTACATTTATATTAAAGGACCATAACGGTACATAAATACCTGATTCACCTGATCCCCAGAAAATATGTAATGCAGTAATTTTCTCCCTTTGTGTCCAAGTGGTGACACTCCTTTGCCTGCTTACCACCATTTGTGGCTGCACATTTTTTATCAGAAAATTCTTTTATGGTTTTTGTATGTTGAATTTAATAAAGCATTATCTTATTATATTTGTATTATGTGTTTATGTGCTGGGTAGAGATGAGCGAACATACTCTTCCGAGCTTGATGCTCGTTCGAGCATTAGCGTACTCGAAACTGCTCGTTGCTCGAACGAATACTTCGCCCGCTTGAGAAAATGGCATCTCCCGCCGTTTTGCTTTTTGGCGGCCAGAAACAGAGCCAATCACAAGCCAGGAGACTCTGCACTCCACCCAGCATGACGTGGTACCCTTACACGTCGATAGCAGTGGTTGGCTGGCCAGATCAGGTGACCCTGGGATAGACTAGCCGCTGCCCGCGCTGCTCGGATCATTCTGTGTCTGGATGCCGCTAGGGAGAGAGCTGCTGCTGGTCAGGGA
>WNYA01005220.1:0-15821 GCA_019512145.1 Engystomops pustulosus
TAAAGCAAACACACTGACATACTGGTGTGCGCCCCCTCTGGCAGGATCTGCTCTTGTTTTAGCTTCTTATGCCCTGGTTTTTAACTGGTTCACACTCAGCGTCCGATATATCGGACGCTGAGCATGGTGACTTAGCGCTCAGCATCCGATATATCGAACGCAGAGCCGATGCCGGTTCAGCTCAAGATCTGAGCCGAACCAGCATCGGGAAACAGGGGGTGCCGGCTGTGACTAATGCACCCCAATGTAACACCCGCGATTGAAGTGGGCTCTGATCGCAGGTGTTTGACCCGTTAAATGCCGCGGTCAGCGCGACCACGGCATCGAACATGCCTCTGGGGGGTCTTTCCCCCACGATTGGCCCTCCAAAACGGTTTTCGGGAGGGCACCGATCGTTGCTGTGGCAACGATCTAAAAAAAAACATAACTCAAAAAATAGTCTAAATCATAACACAAACCCCACATATATAGTATCACCGCGTCCGTAACAACCCGTAGAATAAAAGTAAATCATTATTGAACCTGCACGATAAACGCCATTAAAAAACTGTTATAAACCCTCCAAAAATTATGATTTTTACCTATTCAATCCCACAAAAAATTCTTTAAAAGGTGATAAAGAAACATATGTACAACATGTCCCGCAAAAAACAAGCCATCAACCGGCTCCGTAGCCAAAAAAGTAACAATGTTCAGCCAATTGGAAGACGGCAATACAAAAATGATAGATTTTTCCCCACATTAGGGTTTTATGTGACAAATTTAGTAAAACGTAAGAAAACATATTCATGTCTGGTATCCCCGTAATCGTATCGACCCATAGTATAAAGATAACATCATTGTAAGGCTATACGGGGAACACCAAAAAAAAATTAAAAATCCAGTACAGAATTGATGCTTTTCTACTCCTGCCCTCAAATAAAAGTTCCTAAATTTTCAACAATAGGTGATACCAACCCCAAAATGGTAAAACTGGAAAAAGCATCTCATCCCGCAAAAAAAATGCCATCACATGGCCCCAATAACGAAAAAGCAAAAATTTTATAGCCTACAAAAAGGGGCCAATGAGGAAACAAAAATCCTGGCATCTGCAGGGTGCTCCTTCCCTTCTGCGCCCATAAAACAAGTAACAGCCACATGTGGGGGGTCTCTGTACTCAGGAGAAATTATAGAACAAATTTTCTGGTGGGTTTTCACTTTTTATCTTTTGGAAATGTGTAAATTTTAGGGTTAAATGAACGTATAACCAACAAAATCTGGCCATTCTAAATTTCACCTCCATTGATTCAATTACTATGAAGATCTCAAGGGGTTAACAATCTTCATAAAAGCTGTGTCTGGCAGCTTGAGGGGTGCAGATTTGAAAATGGGTTGGTTATATAGGGGGGTTTTTGGTGGTAAATATGTAAAATTTCATTCAAAACTGTATTTATCCCCAAAATAGTCAATTCTGAAAATCCGGAAATTCGCTATTCGATTTGTAAGCCGCGTGATGTCATAATAAATTATCCAAACATTTCAAAAATGATGAAAAGGTTGTAAAGTAGACAAATGGGAAATGTTATACAGCAATTTATTTAGGTGGTAAATCTATCTGCCTGAAAACGCAATGATTTCAGATTTCGAAAATGGCAAATTTTTCAAAAAAATCATCATTTTTTCTTTTTTTTTTTGTAAATAAACGCAAAACTTATCAGCCAAAATTTACCATTAAAATTAAGTACAACATGTGGGGAAAAACAGTCTCAGAATCGCTTTGATAAGTAACAGTGTTCAAAAGTTAAACAATATAAATGGGACTAAGCCTTAAGCTACAAAATGGCTGCGTCCTTAAGGGATTAAGAAAAAGGGGCTTTAATTTATGCAAAAATTACGTACGCGTGCAATGTTCCTTTTTTCCACATTAACTCATATGGAGCCTGGAGCCCCTCAGGCTTATTTGCATAATTTTAAAATACTTTTTTTGTAAAAAGAAGGCATAAGGCTAAAAGAAAAGCAGATCCTACCAGAGGGGATGAACACCAATATGTCAGTGTGCCTGGTGTACGATCCTTGATCTGGTGATAGATGTCCTTTAAGGGTTGTGGCTAGAGATGAGCAAGCACTAAAATGCTCGGGTGCTCGTTATTCGAGACGAACTTTTCCCGATGCTTGAGTGCTCATCTTGAATAACGAGCCCCATTGAAGTCAATGGGAGACCCGAGCATTTTTCAAGGGGACCAAGGCTCTGCACAGGGAAGCTTGGCCAAACACCTGGAAACCTCAGAAAAGGATGGAAACACCACGGAAATGGACAGGAAACAGCAGGGGCAGCATGCATGGATGCCTCTGAGGCTGCTTAATCACACCATTATGCCAAAATTATGGGCAACAGCATGGCGATGACAGAGTGACAGAATGAAGCTAGATAGCATCTAAAATAATTAGATTGACCCTGACACTATAGGGGACGACATGCGGAGGCAGCGGTAGCAGCGGCAGGCTAGAGAGTGGCATGGCGACATACCCTAAATGGACTCAGGCTTCAAACCAATGGGTGGCAGAGAGGAACCAAAGGAGGTGAGCAAGAAGCGCTGAAATGATTTCCTATGTCATCAAAAGGACGATATATTTAGTCGATAACACAGCATGGTGGTGACATAGTGACCAAGTTTCATAGTTTATACGGTTGAAAAAAGACACTTGTCCATCAAGTTCAACCAAGGATTGACAGTTCTCATAGTAAAAAAGCCCTGTCGCCTCCGGTGATTAAACCTTGGTTTCTCCAAATGGAGACAGTGCCCCCTCGTCTTTTGATTTGATTTAATCTGGAACAATTTACCACCATATTTTTTGTATGGACCATTCATATATTTATGTAAATTAATCATGTCCCCTCGTAGTCGTCTCTTTTCCAGACTAAATAAATCTAGTTGTTTTAATCTTTCCTCATAACTAAGACCCTCCATACCCCTTATCAGTTTTGTGGCTCTACGTTGAACCCTCTCCAGCTCCAGGGCATCCTTTTTATGGACCAGTGCCCAGAAATGGACAGCATATTCCAGGTGTGGCCAAACCAGTGCCTTGTATAGTGGTAATATTACATCCCTATCACGAGAGTCCATACCACTTTTGATACATGACATGATCCTACTGGCTTTAGAGGCAGCTGATTGACATTGCATGCTGTTATTCAATTTATGATCTACTAGTACCCCCAGGTCCTTCTCAACAAGGGACTCTCCCAGATTTACTCCCCCAAGGACATATTTTGCCTTTGGATTATTGGCCCCCAGGTGCATTACATTACATTTATCCACATTAAACCTCATTTGCCAAGTGGATGACCAAACATTCAGTTTGTCCAAGTCACCCTGCAGCCTATGAACATCCTCCATAGACTGTATTACACTACACAGTTTGGTGTCATCTGCAAAAATAGACACGGTGCTATTAATTCCTACCTCTATATCATTAATAAATATATTAAATAGTAGAGGGCCAAGCACAGAACCCTGAGGTACACCACTCATAACTGGGGACCATTCCGAGTAGGAATCATTGACCACAACTCTCTGGATACGATCCTTCAGCCAGTTTTCAATCCAATTGCAAATGATTTCTGCCAAACCAATAGCCCTAATTTTACCCATCAGGTGTCTATGAGGGACAGTGTCAAATGCCTTTGCAAAGTCCAAGAACACAAGTTCCATAACGTATCTGGTGAAAAACCCGAAAAATGAGCCTGACACAGCTCGTTTGATAAGGGGACGACATGTGGAGGCAGCCATGGAGACGACTTCCATGATTAAGAGTGACAGTATGGGGCATCCATATTGCGCTGCTATGATTGCAACTTCAGGTCTCCAGCATGGCGGCAACAGATGGGCCGAGTTCCATTATGTATCTGGTGAAACACCTGAAAATTCTGCCTGACACAGCTCGTTTGATAAGGGGATGATGTGCTGTATATCCTCTCGTGCTCCAGCGTCTGGGGTATAGAGAGTTGAAAGTTGCGCATGGAGACATTGGTGGACGCTGTGGAGGATCGTGGAGGCAAAATGGACAGGAAACAGCAGGGGCAGTATGCATGGATGCCTCTGAGGCTGCCTAATCTCTGGATGGAGATGGCGGTCCACTGCCAGGCAAGCTTTCGCCTGTCCAAGCCCCTGTCTCTCGGCTCCTCTCCACCCAAAATGGGCCTGGGGGCCAGAAGCGTTTACATTGAAAAAATTATAATTTTCAAAGCAGGCGGGGTCGCTTGAATATTTCACCTAGGAATAATGGAATAGCATAGCGGTTCTATTTTTAATTGTTTTTTCGGAAATGGTTCCATGATTAAGAGCGACAGTATGGGGCATCCATATTGCGCTGCAATGATTGCAACTTCAGCTCGTTTGATAAGGGGACGATGTATGGAGGCAGTAAAGTAGTTGTAGATTAAAGGTGCTGCAGTTAAAACTATGTTAGTTGGATCTTGGGATGGAGCTGGTGGTCCGCTGCCCGGCGAGCTTTTGCCTGTCCAAGCCCCTGTCTCGGCTCCTCCCCAAACAGCACTTCTAAAAACCTTTTGTATAAGATCAAGTGTAGTAGTGTTCTTATAAGTTTGGGTTATGGCGGGTGAGGGGAATATAAACAGATGTGCAAGAAGCACTGAAATAATATTGGTAAATGGTAAAAGTTTGCCAGTATATTTTGTGGATAACACAGCAGGGTGGCGACAAAGTTAACAAGTTTGATGTGGAAGCCATGAAAACAACCCAAAATTCTGCGTGTCACAGCTCGTTTGATAAGGGGACGATGTATGGAGGCAGCTATATGGACGACTTTTGGAGGCAGCTATGGAGATGACGTGTGGAGGTAGCTATGGAGACAACGTGTGGAGGCAGCTTAAAAGATGACGTGTGGAGGCTGCTATGGAGACAATTTAATTTGGATAGTGCCTGTATGTGGCAGTCCAAAAAAGTTTTCAAACCAGAGGAGCAGGTAGGTGGTCCTCCAGAAAAATTAAATAGATTGATTCCCTTTATTTGGCAGTCCAAAAAAGTTTTCAAACCAGAGGAACAGGTAGGTGGCCCTCCAGAAAAATTAAATACATTGAGTGCCTGTATGTGGCACTCCCAAAAATTGTTTAAAACAGAGGATCGGGTAGGTGGCCCTCCAGAAAAATTAAATACATAGAGTACTATAGCTAGAGCCAGTTGGCCCTGGCAAAAAATAGCCAGTTTCCTCTGCTTTAGTGTACAAAGAGGAGGAGAAGGAGGAAGGAGTAGGAGTGCATAAATTGTTCAGGTTGAGCTTCCTTCACCTGGTGGAGAATGGAAATCCTGAAAAATCCAGGCTTTATTCATCTTGATAAGCGTCAGCGCTGTCAGTCGACAGAAGTGTACGCTTATCAGTGATGATGCCACCAGCTGCAGTGAAAACCTGCTCGGACAACACGCTAGCGGCAGGGCAGGCAAGAACCTCCAAGGCGTACAGCGCCAGTTCGTGCCACATGTCCAGCTTTGAAACCCAGTAGTTGTAGGGAGCTGTGTGATCTTTTAGGACGATGGTATGGTCAGCTACGTACTCCCTCACCATCTTTCTGTAAAGATCAGCCCTACTCTGCCGAGACTGGGGACAGGTGACAGTGTCTTGCTGGGGTGACATAAAACTGGCAAAGACCTTATAAAGCGTACCCCTGCCAGTGCTGGACAAGCTGCCTGCTCGCCTACTCTCCCTCGCTACTTGTCCCGCAGAAGTACGCCCTCTGCCGCTAGTGCTGTCAGAAGAGAAATACTGTTTCAGCTTGTGCACCAGGGCCTGCTGGTATTCATGCATGCTCACACTCCTTTCCTCTCCAGGGATAAGAGTGTAAAGATTTTGCTTGTACCTTGGGTCCAGGAGAGTGAATACCCATTAATCGGTGCTGGAATAAATTCTTTGAACGCGAGGGTCACGGGATAGGCAGCCTAGCATGAAATCTGCCATATGCGCCAGAGTACCAACGCGCAAGAATTCACTCCCCTCACTGGCCTGACTCTCCATTTCCTCCTCCTCCAACTCCTCCAACTCCTCTTCTTCTGCCCATACATGCTGAACAGTGAAGGGATGAACCATGATACCCTCTTACCGTCTCGCAACATTCTAACCTCCTCTTCCTCTCACCTCCTCCAACCTCCTCCGATTAATACCGCTGAGAAACAGACCTGAGGGTGCTTTGGCTATCAACAAGGGAATCTTCTTTCCCCGTCTCTTGTGATGAGCGCAAAGCTTCCGACTTCATGCTGACCAGAGAGTTTTTCAACAGGCCAAGCAGCGGGATGTTGAGGCTGATGATGGCGGCATCGCCACTGACCATCTGTGTTGACTCCTAGGGCTATTATTTGTTATATTCTATTATTATTTTATGGGGCTATAAGGGGATTTTTTATGGGCTTTATAACAGAAAAAAAAAATCTTTGCTCATTTATTGGTTTCTGATATCAGAGCTGATCTCCGAGTGTCAGAGGCTTCGTAATATAGAGGGGAGCAGGGAGGCAGAGACCTGATGTAGAGGATTGGATACATGCTAGGAAGATAAGTTTTCCTTGTATGTAGAAGTCTCACTGTTGGAAGAACTGTGCCCACTTGTCCTCTTCATACAGTGCATGTAGATACTGCCGGCTGACTGCAACCACTAGTTCGTTCAAACCCAAGGGAACTGCTCTATAATATTGCTGAAGGGACTGACATTGCTGGGTGGTTGTGATGCCTCCCAGATGTTTCCTTTTCACAAAATGAAGATATAGAGACATAATAAGCCCCTGAAATAAGCTAGCATTTCCCATACGGAGGTCGGTGTGTGATGAAGTGTTTGGGGCATAGTGGCGCAGAGGGGATCTTATCTTGGGGTCAAATGGGATTAAAATAGCAGCCATCAGGGGGGGCGGGACTTTTATGTATCAGGAGCGAGACTCCTCTTGAGTAGGAAGTGTGCTATGATGTGGAGGGACCATTCACCACACGATTATGGATGAGATGTTTTCCTATGAAAAGTAAAGGTGAGTTTCCTACAAACATATCAAATGTGGAAGTTGGGTGGTCCTATAGGGCTGCCAGCCTTTGCAGCTTGAACAGGTGGAGGGGGACGGACTGGGGTCACAATATGTTTAATGTACTCTTAGTATAAGCTCAGCTACTCTAAGAACATAAGGGTATAAGGTCAGAAGCGCGGTGCAAACCAGCAGATGCAGCTCAGAGTCACCAGACATGGACAGAGATGGCGGCCAGTCATTCCAGTAATACTAAGGCAAAATAAGAAGCACCTGGTAAGGATTAACGTAGTGTCTCCCAAAGATGCAGAGTTACGTCTGGACGAGGAGAAATAGTTTATCACCTTAAAATATACTCAGTTAGCTTCAAAAAGCTATCACTGTTTCTTCACTCTTTTTTAGGTGTAAATCTACTCATATGATACAATCCACATAGAGATTGAAATCTGAAGCCAATCTACTTATCTAACTCACGGTGACAGCAATGTATTGTTTATCTGGCCACTTTTGTTCTTCCCTCTTTATAATGACCAAAAGTACAACTTCTGGAACTTTATGGGGCACATTTATCAGGCGTTTTGGCAGTATTCTCTATACAAGCCCTAATTAATGGTAGAGGGAGTCTTGGAGTCCAGCATGGGTATCACATGTCCTGCCCCTGTGCATTGCCTATAGCCTGTGCCCATTCATGTAGAGGCTATGGACACAATTCTACTGAGTACGGTGCTGAGCAGCACTGACACCTAGCAGGATTATTTAGCAACGCAGGAGCTCTCGATGTATATGTTTGTTGGCGGGGGGGGGACACTATCATAAGTGGTGAATTTGTGCATGATAAATCTGCCCTATGTGTTATCAACCAAGAAAGGAGACAATAATACAACAATAGTGACCATAAAGCATCTGCTTTTTATTTTTCAGTAATAATTTATATTATGGTGGATCATTTTGTATCAGGACAAACACTAGTTCACTGACAAACGACTAATTAGAACTTTAAATCTGCTTTCTTATATTGTGACATGTAGATCCTCAGCAGTTGGTGACAGTAGGTTATTATCATGATCATGGGGTACAGATACCAAGAAAACTTTTGGCACTATTAGAAGGGTTGACCAATAAAAGTGTAGAGTATTTAACCTCAACTGAGACCCTACATCCCATGTTCCCTAAATTCGTTTTGCAGATTTCCAGACTGCAAACTCCTTGTCCCATTCCAACATGCTGGAAATGCCCAATCATTGGTTGCGAGCAGTCAGTCACCTCTCACACGATTGCCTAACCACCAATTATTTCTTCTCCTTGACCAACTGGTTCTGGTCTAGCCTTTCTTGGGTTCCCCCTGTGTCATTACGTGACTGTGTAACAAGATATAGCGAAAGCTTCTTGGGGTACAAGATCAACCGGTCACTGGCCAGAATAGTGACACACCTAAGCCAATGACGTGTGATGGTAATTATTTTAAGCATTTTCTATGGTGTTGAGGCAGAAGATTGTGGGTCATGTTGGCAGAAAAACATACGGAAATCCCATTCTTACAAGGAATGAGCTCAATGTTGTATGTTGGCTGGATCTCTTGCACCCCCCCACTAGAATTGAGGGAGCAGAGGAGGTCCCATTGCCAAGTGGCATAAGTGGGTCCTCTAAGAGGGGTGAGGACCAATGTATGTACCTATTATGACATTAAAGAGAAGGACAATGTTCTTGTTTGAGGTAAAGATTGTCTGAAATAGAGACTCAAGCAACAAACTGAGGACTTCATGTACTGAGAACGCTTGAAAGAGCATGAGACAATAAATGGAACAACAAAACAACATAAATGACTATGAGACAAAAGCAACTTCCAGATGTTTAAAGGATGAAGAGTAATGAATGAATTCATCCAAAAATAGATTCTGGAGCAGTATGGAGAGGAGAGATTCTACTGCTTTCCAAACTAGATCTACCTTGAATTAGGGCTAGATTCCTTTACATCAAGGCCTCCTGGTAGCGCCAAGCCCGATGCTATGCAACTGCTTAGTGGCAAAGTAAAAATTGATCTTCTTTATCTTCTTCTCGTACTTTCATGTTGCTGCAGCGCTGTGTATGGCAGCATCTATGCAGGCGCTGTGTATGGCAGCACTCTATGCAGGCGCTGTGTATGGCAGCACTCTAGCAGGCGCTGTGTATGGCAGCACTTATGCAGGCGCTGTGTAATGGACGACTCTATGCAGGAGCTATGCATGGCAGCACTCTACGCAGGCGCGTGTATGGCAGCACTCTATGCCGGGACTTTGTATGGCAAGCACTCTATGCAGGTGCTTGTGTATGGCAGCACTCTAGCAGGCGCTGTGTATGGCAGCACTCTATGCCGGACTTGTATGGCAGCACTCTATGCAGGGCAATGTGTATGGCAGCACTCTATGGCAGGCACGTGTAATGGAGCAGTCTATGCAGGCGCTGTTGCATGCAGCACTCTATGCAGCGCTGGTGTATGTGTGGTATGGAACCGTCTATGCGGCGCTGTGTATGGCAGCACATCTACGCAGGCGTGTGCATGGCAGCATCATGCAGGCACTGTGTTATGGCAGCAGTCTATGCAGCGCTGTGTATGGCAGCCTATAGGCCTAGCGCGCTGTGTATGAGCACTCTACGGCGCGCTGTTATGGCAGACTTATGCCGGCATTGTATGGCAGCACTCTATGCAGCACTGTGTATGGCAGCACTTATGCAGGCACTGTGTATGGCAGCAGTCTATGCAGGCAATGTGTATGGCAGCACTCTATGCAGGCACTGTGTATGGCAGCACTCCGCAGGCGCTGTGTTATGGCAGCACTCTACGCAGGCGCTGTGTATGGCAGACTCTCTGCTGGGGCTGTGTATGGCAGCACTCTAGCAGGCGCTGTGGTATGACAACACTCTATGCATGCGCTGTGTATGGCGGCACTAATTAGGCTCTGTGTATGGGCAGACATCTATGTGGCGTGTGTATGGCAGCACTCTATGCGGTGCTGGTATGGCAGCACTCTATGCAAGGCGCGTTGTGTGGCACAGCACTCTATGCAGCGCTGTGTACGGTTAGCACTCTATGCAGGTGCTGTGTATGGCAGCACTTATTGCAGCGTTGTGTATGGCAGCACCTCTATGCCAGGGCTGTGTGTATGGCAGCACTCATGCTGCGCGCGTGTGTGTATGGCAGCACTATGCAGGCGGTGTGTATGGGCATAGAGCGCTGTGTATGCAGACTCTATGAGGGTGCTTGTATGGCAGCACTCTATGCAGGCGCTGTGTATGGCAGCACTCTATGCAGGCGTGTGTATGGCAGCACTCTATGCAGGCGCGTGTATGCAGACCTATGAGGCTGTGTATGGCAGCACTCTATGCAGGCGCGTTATGCAGCACTTTGCAGGGCTGTGTGTATGGCAGCACTCTATGCAGGGGCTTGGTATGGCAGCACTCTATGTGGGGCTGTGTATGGCAGCACTCTAGGCTAGTGGGCATAGGGAGGATATACAGGGCAGTGAGGACATTAAAATGAGTTGCCCCAAAACTGTCACTGCCTACTTGCCTCACCTATCTCAGGGTGATATGGGACAACCTTGAAGATGGTCCATCCCTAAGCAACAGTACAGACAACAAAACATGACTCACAAGCAATAAACACAGAAAGCGAGGTCACAACAGGATGGCGATACAGCACAGAATCCAGTAGGAGAAAGGAAGGGGAATATACGTAAGCCGATGTCAGTAACACAGACAGCAGAAGAAATTGTGGCGCACAACAACAGCGATGAGTGTGAATAAACCAGAAGGGTGTTAATGGAACGGGCAGGTGTATAAGGTAGTTCCTGGAAAACGCCTGCCCCAGCAGAGTGGATGAGCCCCCCATAAACTGTATGTCCTGTCCATGGTGGACAGGACTGAGCGCCGAGAGCTGGGTCTGGCTCAGTCAATCCATTACAGCAGGAACTTCGCCATGTTTCACACACAGAAACACCAAACATAAGCTGCCACTCCGCAGACTGAGGAAGATCAGGGCACGGATGTTACAATCACCACAGAAACCGCAAGTATAGGTATCAACATCCTTCACAACTAGAGATGAGCAAACCACACTCGTCCGAGCTTGATGCTCGTTCGAGCATTAGCGTACTCGTAACTGCTCGTTGTCGGGCGAGTATTTCGCCCGCCGAGGAAAAGGCAGCAGCTCCTGCCGTTTTGATTTTTGGCGGCCAGAAACAGAGCCAATCACAAGCCAGGAGACTCTGCACTCCACCCAGCAGACGTGGTACCCTTACACGTCGATAGCAGGGGTTGGTGGCCTGATCAGGTGACCTGGAATAGACTAGCCCCTGCCCGGCGCTGGATCATTCTCTGTCTGGATGCCGTTAGGAGAGAGAGCTGGCTGCTGGTCAGGGATAGCGTTAGGGTGTTATATTAGCTTACGTTAGGAGGAGTGAGTCTACAAGAACCCAAAGTCCTTGTTAGGCTAGAATGATTTATATATATATATTTTTTGTTTCCTGTGGCTGGCTTGCTGCACTAGTAGTGCAGCTTAGTACCATATTGTGAGGAATTTGCAGGGAGACTTGGGGACGCTTATTTAGTTCTTTTTAGTGAACACAATCTCAAAACTAAGTGGAAATTATTAGGGGTTTGATTGAATTAGGCAACGTTGCTGATTTTTTTTTACTTTTATTTTTTTTATAACTCAAGTCATCAGGCACAGCACAAAATCCAGTTGTGTGCTGTCTGTAGGTAGAAATAGCCATAGCAATAGATAGCATTGTTTTGTAAAAAAAAAAAAAAAAAAAACACAAAAACACAAATAAAAAAAAAAATCCAAAAAATGTACAGTTTACACTTTAATTTTGAAAATGTTGAACCGAGGGCTAGGGGTAGAGGACGGAGGGGGTGGAGTGGGCGTCCAACTACTGCAGGGGTCAGAGGCGGGGTCCTGGGCGGGGTGAGGACACCACCTGCTGATGGGGGAGCATGGGAACGCCGCAGAGTACACTCCCTAGGTTCATCAAGTCTCAAGTTATGGACTCGTGGTAGAGCACTGTTGAGGCCAGCAGAACAGTGTGAACAGGTGATGTCATGGATTGCGGACAATGCTTCTAGCCATTTGTCCACCAGTCTCCCACGCAGTCCACCCATGTCACCGAAATCAGCACTCCTCCAGCTCTCCACATCAGCCTCTTCCCCCCAGTCTGCCCCCTCCCAGGAAAATTTGGCATTTGAACTGGCGTACTCTGAGGAACTGTTTATGGACCCTTCCAGAGTCACAAAAACTTGTCCGTTTGCTGCTGAGCTCTTTTCCGATGCCCAGGTGTTTCCACCGGTCGCAGTCTGTGGGTGATGATGACATGTTGACGTAGTGGGAAGAAGGGTTAAAGAGTGTGTCGGACGATGGGAGAACACGGTTGTCAGACAGTTGGTGGAGTTGTTGTCAGGGCAGGAAGTCGAGGGGGGAGCAGACTGAGGGATCGGGGATGATGAGGTGACAGACCCAAGCTGGGTTGATAGGCGGGTGAACACAGTGCTTCTGAGACAGAGGCGAGTCCTATAGCAGAACAGGTTGGAAGAGGCAGTGGTGGGGGCCAGACAAGCGAGAAGCAGGCCAGAGCTGGTGACACAGCGCAAATGTTTCACGTAGTCAGCTCCGTGGCGAGGCTAGATTTTAGGAGTCTATGAAGGTTCTTTAAAGAAACCCGGATGACCGGACTGTGGTGAGCAACCTGTGCCACACCAAGATCCGCAGGGTTCCAACCACTACTAGCTTAACTACCACCAGTATGGCAGGATATAAATGCTAAACACCCCCACTCAATGGAACCAGGGCCATTCACCTTCGGCCGGGCACACACTGCTCCTTCCCCTGTGTCATTGCTGCCTCTGCTGTAGCCCCTGCCCAGGACCCCGGCCCAAACACCTCCACAGCATCCACCAAGTCTCCATGCGCAGCGTTCAGCTCTCATACCTAGACTAGACGTGGAGCGCAAAAGGATGTATGTGCAACCCACCCACAAGCCAAGCCCTCAACGTCCACATCTCCAGATTACTTAGCCTGGAGATGCTGCCCTATAGGCTGGTAGAGACCGAGGCCTTTAGCACCCCATGGCAGCGGCCGCCCCTCGGTATTCGGTCCCAGCCGCACATTTTCCGATGTGCCGTCCCGCCCTGCACCACCAGTGTCAGACAACATCATCGTGCCCTGACTAACGCCGTTTCTGACAAAGTCCACCTGACCACGGACACGTGGACGAGTGCTTGCCGGGCAGGGCCACTATAATCGGTGATGGCACATGGGGTAACTTGGTGAGGCTGGGACGAGTTCGACCCTGGGGCTGGTCATATACTGCCGAAGCCGAGGATTCGGGGCCTACCTCGGTCCAGGTCTCAAAGGCCTACTATGCCTCCTCTCCTCCCACCCCTCCTCCACCTCCTCCTCCGAATTACCATCCGTGGGCATGGCGCCATCAGTCGGTATCTCTAGGCACGGCAGCAGTGCCGTCGCTAAGGAACAGCAGCGGTGCTCAAACTGCTGAGCCTGAGCGATAAAAGGCACACGGCCCAAGAGCTATTACAGGGCATCACGGCACAGACTGATCTGTGGCTGGCACCACTGAACCTGAAGCCAGGCATGGTTGGGTGTGACATGCCGTCCCGTACCTGGTGGCGGCTCTGCAACTCGGCAGACGACACATGTGCCATGCCTGGCCATGTGTTAAATCTCCTAGTTCAGCGTTCCTCAAGAACATCCCCATCTGTCTGATTTGCTCACGAAGGTGTGCCGTATCTGTGCGCATTTCAGGAAGTCCAGCACAGATGCTGCCACTCTCAGGGCAGCGCAGCGCCGCCTCCAACTGCCCGCTACACCGACTGTTGTGCGACGTGCCCACGAGGTGGAATTCAACATTAACCATGTTATCCAGAGTTTACCAGCAGCCAGCGCAGGCGATTGTAGACTGCCAGATGTCAACTTCCACCAGAATGGTGTCAAGTCAGTCAGCTCCTCAAATCTACAATGAGGAGTGGACGTGGATGTTGATATCTGTCGGGTGCTGAGTAAACTTTGACTATGTTGTGGTAGGCCGTTCTGACGCTGCAACTCGAGGAGGGTGTGCTTGGCTTTGTAAGAATGGCTGAAGTGCGTGCAGTGTCCTGGCCATTTTTAGAATGTCTTGCAGATGGGTGTAAGATTTCAGGAACTTGTAGACTACCAGATTGAACACGTGCGCCATGCAGGGCGCATGGACCATCCCTCCTCAGTGCAGCGCAGACACCATGTTCCTCCCATTGTCTGTCACCATGGTTCCGATTTTTAGTTGTCGCGGAGAAAGCCACACATTGATTTCTTCTTGCATGACGTGGAGCACTTCCTCCCCTGTGTGACTTGGTTCGCCAGGGCAAACCAGGTGTAGAACTGCGTGACATCGCTGTGAACCATGAAAAGAAGGATGTCAGTTTCCGTTTTTCATGCCCAAGAATTAGTATCTCATGAATCTAGCTTTAGTGTACAGTGCATACATAGTATCCATTGCTGTAAAATCAGATGTCAGTGGTGACAGAATTCAAAATGCTGATAAAAATTTTTTGAGATTTTTCATTATTTTATTATTCAGAGATTCCTCTGAGGCTGCCTAATCGCACCATTATAGGGCAACAGCATGGTGATGACAGAGTGACCGAGTGAGGCGAGATAGATCTAAAACACCCAATAATTGACCCTGACACTATAGGGGACGGAATGCGGAGGCAGCGGCAGCAGCGGCAGGCTAGAAAGTCGCATGGCAACATACCCCAAATGGACTCAGGCTTCAAACCAATTTTAAAAATTCCTTTTGGCGAGGATAACGTGTAGCACTGTATGTATCAGTATTTTGCCTGGTTAAGACGGCAGAGAGGAACGAAAGGAGGTGAGCAAAAAGCGCTGAAATGATTTCCTATGTAAACAAAAGGTTAACGGTATATTTAGTCGATAACACAGCAGATTGGGGTATGTCTTGAGGAACCGGTGAACTATGAGATTTAACACATGGGCCAGGCATGGCACATGTGTCAGTCTGCCGAGTTGCAGAGCCGCCACCAGGTTACGGCCATTGTCACACACAACCATGTCTGGCTTCAGGTTCAGTGGTGCCAGCCACAGATCAGTCTGTGCCATGATGCCCTGTAATAGCTCTTGGGCGGTGTGCCTTTTATCGCCTAGGCTCAGCAGTTTGAGAACCGCCTGCTGTCGCTTAGCGATGGCACTGCTGCTGTGCCTAGAGCTACCGACTGATGGAGCCATGCCCACGGATGGTAATTCGGAGAGGAGGTGGAGGAGGGGTGGGAGGAGGAGGAGGCATAGTATTCTAGCCCTAACAAGGGCTGTTGGGTTCTTGTAGACTCACTCCTGCCTAACAGTAAGCTAATATAACACCCTAACGCTATCCCTGACCAGCAGCAGCTCTCTCCCTAACGGCCTCCAGACAGAGAATGGTGCGAGCAGCGCGGGCAGGGGCTAGTCTATTCCAGGGTCATCTGATCAGGCCAGCCAACCACTGCTATCGATGTGTAAGTGTACCATGTCATGCTGGGTGGAGTGCAGAGTCTCCTGGCTTGTGATTGGCTCTGTTTCTGGGCCATCTCTGTTGTGACCTCGCTTTCTGTGTTATTTGCTTGTGAGTCATGTTTTGTGTCTGCACTGTTCCTTAGGGACGGACCATCTTCATGGTTGTTCCATATCAACCTGAGATATGTGAGGCAAGTAGGCAGGTGACAGTTTTGGGCAGCTTATTTTAGGGTTCACTGTCCTGTATATCCTCCCTATGCCCCTAGCCAACCCCTAACAGAGGTCAG
>WNYA01005221.1:0-15808 GCA_019512145.1 Engystomops pustulosus
GATGATTGATAATGGATGATGATTAGTGATGCAGCTTCTTTAGGGGAAGATGATGGATAATAATTGTTTCTGAATGATTGTTGGTGATTGGAGCAGAATTCTGATCATATTGATGGATGATTGATGATGAAAGATAATGATCAGTATGAATGATAATCATCGCCCTAGTAGTGAAGATGGAGAATGGCTGATGGATCATAACTACTGATGGTGGAGGATGATGATGATGACTTCTGTAAGATGATGAAAGTTTTCTCGCCCGGATACAATTGTAACAAACTTTTAAAATCCTCGGGCAACAAAAGAATGTTTCTAGTCACTGGAAATTGTTTAAAAATGTATTAAAAAGATTAAACTTCAGCTTGATGAGATGGAGATTGGAGAGGAGACTCATCATCCGCTCAATCAGCGTCGCCACTTGTTGTGATTAAATCAGTCGTTACAATGTAACCGTGCAGAAGTGGACGCCAATCAGTTATTGATGCACCCAGACAAGCGGAGTGATTACAGGCGCTCCGGGTCAACACTAGGGGGTGCTCCGCCTTAATTATCATTAATCTACTGGTACTTGATAAAAAAACACTTCAGGTTATTAATGCAGGGGCTCCTGTCTATAGTCTATATCGCTCGCAGGGCATGCTGGGAGTTGTAGTTTCAAACAGCTGGGGACAATGGGGGTCATTTACTAAGGGCCCGAATCGCGTTTTCCCGACGTGTTACCCGAATATTTCCGATTTGCGCCGATTGTACCTGAATTGCCCCGGGATTGTGTCGCACGCGATCGGATTGTGGCGCATCGGCGCCGGCATGCGCGCGACGGAAATCGGGGGGCGTGGCCGAACGAAAACCCGACGTATTCGGAAAAACCGCCGCATTTAAAAACCGAAAAAGTGTCGCTTGGTGACCGCTTACCTTCACCTGGTCCGAGGTGGTGCATTCCGGCGCGTGGAGATGATTTTCAGCGCAGCAGCGCCACCTGGTGGACGGCGGAGGAACTGCCTTCATGAATCCCGGCCGGACCCGAATCCAGAGCAGAGAACGCGCCGCTGGATCGCGAATGGGCCGGGTAAGTAAATTTGCCCCAATGTCTCTAAGGTGTCTGTATGAGGAGAAGGCACTAAAACTTGAATCTAGGGAATATCGGGGAGCAATGGCGCCTCTCAGTGGTGGGATATATAGGAAGAAAGTGAAGTCAGCTGATGTCTGAGCAACACTTTTATTTGACCCTGTGTTATCCAATGCAGGCAGCCAATCCTGTTAGTAGAAGCAGGACTGTGAAATTATATTCCAGGACTCACACTTCTGTGTGCTGTGCTCTCTGCAGCCAGTGTTATGTATTGCCTCCTAAAAGATGTGTAATCAGACCTTTTGTGTATGTTGTTTGTAGCAGCAGGACTGTGAAATCGTAGCTTTACTATGTGCACTGAGACATGGCCTTACACTGCTGTGCTCTGTGGCAGAAACTCTTTGTAAAATGTGTAGCAAATGTCTGGTCAAATACTACAGTCACTAATAACCGATTGGAGGAGCGGTATGCAATTCAATACACAGAGCACAGCAGTGTGAAGACACACCCCCAGAGCACTTGAAGCTACAATTCTGGAATATAAAACCATAAATCCTGCTGACAGATTACCTTTGGGCTGCATTTTTTTTTTTTGTATTCTGGAAAGTTGGATGGCAACCAAAATGGTCCTCACTGTTTCTGATTGAGGGTTTGATGAAAAACAGTAACTGCTAAACCTTAGTCATGGACTCTCTTACCATATTTCTATGGGAAACTTTAATAATTACATCAAAATTAAAGGGCATCTACCACCAAGATGAAGGACTGCATGCAAATGAGTCTGAGGGGCTCCATAGGTGTTACTGTATGCAAATGACCCTGAGGGGCTCCATAGGTGTCACTGTATGCAAATGAGCCCTGAGGGGCTCCTGGCTCCATAGGTGTTAGTGGAGCCTGGAGCACCTCAGGCTTATTTGCATACAGTCTTTCAGCCTGGTGGTAGACGTACCTTAAAGGGGATATCCAGCAGCACCCACTGCATGTCCTATTTGTCGGCCCCCCCAATGTAATAGTGATTCCATTATGAACCCACAACACAACAATCAGTTTGTTACTTTCACAATTTAATTTTTTTTCCTTTATTTATTTTTTTTTTTTTACAGAAATTAGAAGTGTCCTTCTGCCCTGCCCAATCCCTCACCTACAAAACAAGCAGCGGCTTGTACAGGACGACACAGGAAATTCTTATAAGAATTAAATTCACATAATACAAAAAAAAAAAAACAGGTCACAAACCGCACGAGCCACAGATTGAAGTTTGGGTCCTGCTTTATAGGAACCCCCCAAAATGATTCTGTATCTATGGAGGAGACTTCAATCTCTGATGGTTATGAATAGGAAATGTGCAAAATTAAAGTATTTCATTGTCCATAAGACAACACCTGGCAGCTCAGTGTTATAGTATGGGGTCAGGAAGTGTTGTCATAGGGTCATACAGTCCATAGAAGATCATTCCATAACAAAGCCTCATAACATGACCCCTCATAACTCGGCACATGGATAAGAGTTTATTACTTAAAGGGCATCTCTACCACCAGGATGATGGACTGTATGCAAATGAGCCTGAGGGGCTTCAGGTTCCATAGGTGTAAATGGAGCCTGGAGCCCCTCAGGCTTATTTGCATAGAGTCTTTCACCCTGGTGGTAGATGTCCTTTAAGGCTCATATGTAGAGTGCTCCTTTAAAGGGCCCCTACCACCAGGATGAGAGACTGTATGCAAATTAAACTGAGCCAATGGAGCCTGGAGCCCCTCAGCCTCATTTGCATACAGTCCTTCATTCTGGTGGTAGAGGCCCTATAAGTCGGAGTAAAAAACAAAGCCATAATTCCAAGGGAGGTGGGGGGGGCAATGTCCATCATTATAAGCTGGTGTATATGGGAAGGGTGTAAGGCACAGTAGTAGTCTGTATTATGTTGCTATTCCTAAATTTAAAGGGGAAACCATAGAAGAATTTAAAGGGGCTTAATCTCTCCCCCCCCCCCCTCCCTATTGGGACCCATCTCATTAGGTTATGTGTGTACATAGCAGCCAATGTGAGCGATAGGAGCTGCAGTGTAAAGCATGGGGGCAGGTAGAGTCTGGATCTCAATAATATGTACTGAAGAGGTCTACATTATACACATCTATATAGGACAGAATCTACAAATGTCACAGTGATGACAATGATAAGAAGAGGAATATCCTAAACTAATTGATTGCAGAAAAAAATTAGATTATCTTTAAAATTGTTTTTATTGAAAAAGTGCAGTTCCGCTGAACAACCACCAGGTGGCGCTAAAACATAGGAATAGCCCAAAGTTACCTAAAAGTGACGAAACTTAAGTATTGGATATATTATCCTAAAATTACAAACTCCATGGAATATATCATGTACATGTCCCATGTCCAGGCACACTTTCAAGGGGTTGTCTATTTTCGTTTAATAGGTTGTCCTGGATTTTGGGAAAGGGGGTCACTTCTAGCTCCGATACACCTGCCTTGCACTTCAGGAGACGAGATGTTGGGTACAATTGCTCAGTAATTGTACAGTTTCCTTAATTTAAAGGGATCTTTGTTCCTTTTAAAGGGGCGTTCCAGCACTTTGTCACCTCTTTTAACCCAAAGCAAAACACTGGATCTTTAAATAACAGATTTAGCATTTGTGCTACAATATAATCATTCACTCCTAAGAGGAAATCTACGACCAAGAAAGTTTATAAAACACAGGACAGGATCATAAACTTCTACCATTCTCTACGATGAAAAGTACAGTGCCTTTAACTACCCTGCAGGCTCCGCCTCCAGAGCCCCCACGGCCTACACAAGGGGCTTCCACATGGGGCATAGAACGTCTGCGCTCGGACCAGTCTCTTATATACACACAGGGCATTGGGTGCTAATCTATGTATACACAGCTGATACTCGCAGGGTTAATCAGCTCCAGTGCAGTCTCCCCCAGCCTTGGGGGTCTTCATAGAGTCAATCCGCTGGTACAGCAAGGGGGGTGTTCACAGTAACACTATTTGCAGTTGAGGGCCTCTGGGGGTAGTGCAAGACCCTCTGGCAGTGGAGGCGTTAAGACAAAAATGTTTTTCTTCATTTTAGCGGGGGGGAGTTGGGAGACCCTCAAAATTTGGCACACAGTGTTCCTGAGCGGTGGTCCGGTTACTGTATGCCCCTGAACAGGCACATGGCAAAAATCATGGCAAAGAGCTGCAAAAGAGAGAAAAAGGGAAGAGGGTAAGAATGTGGCAGAATGGTAGCGAGTCAACTGTACTCTTAAAGGGGTTGTCCTGTGGATAGAGAACAACCTGATTGGTCCTTCTACTAGGACCCCCAACAGTCACAAGAACAGACCCTCAGCAATCTATAGAATGGGGTCCCATTCTAATTAATTTGTAGGACGCCTGCTCCGCCTGTTAGAATGGGACCTCTATTCTCCGGATTGTTGGGGGTCCCAGTAGTTGGATCCTCAGTGATCAGGTTGTTACCCCCTATCATGTGGATAGAGAATAAAATGCAAACTTAGTACATCCCCTTTAAGGAAAAGGCATATTTTCTATCTATCATGCATACCCCCCTAACATTTGGACTAGAGAAAGAGGGACAAAGTCCCTCCTCTTTTCCTAAACCACGCCCATTGTCCCACCCCTAAACATAGTATAATATTGACCTTAATGGCCACCACATAGTATAATGCCCCTTCCTGTGGCCAACCTCTCTAAGCAGGAGCTGATCCCGCTTCCTGGTC
The DNA here is from genome assembly GCA_019512145.1 of Engystomops pustulosus. Taxonomy (NCBI): domain Eukaryota; kingdom Metazoa; phylum Chordata; class Amphibia; order Anura; family Leptodactylidae; genus Engystomops; species Engystomops pustulosus. The sequence continues at coordinate 4,799 of WNYA01005221.1, forward strand.
TCAGTTCTGCGTCGGGGACCAAGGGACGGGACACGCAGGGACATTCTCCCAACTGTCCGGGATGGCAGGACTGCGCTTAAGAACCGGGACGGTTGGGAGCTATGATATGTATCACTAGTGTCTTCTAACATGATAAGCAGCCTTTAAACCAACTGAGGATCGGGACCTCCATAGTAACTTCTACTCTTCCACCCCTTATAGTTTAGCCCCTGCCCTGAGGCTTCACATAGAAGATCATACTTCAGCGCTGCTCCTCTACAGTAGATCACATTGATATGCTTTGATATATATAATACTGGATTACATATTCATATTTCTATTCTACATATGTTATAAAAAAAATTGATACAAGTATCATCACCATAGCAGAGAATCCAGAGGTCACTCCCTTCATACTACTTACCTCTACAGCCAACACACCGATGGCTAATGCTCCAGCAATATACACATACGGTTCCATAGAGTTGAGTATTGTTGAGTAACACCCCTAGAAGAAGACAATATAGTATATAGTAATAATGTATAGAGCCTGGTAATGATTTCCCTGAATCTATGGGGTAATGTCAGACCCCATCGCTGTTCCTAAGGACTCTGTAATATTGATTTGTAATTGTAATTTTAGAGCAAAGATTCCCAGTTGGACGTTAACTCATCAGTAGCCTAGATGAACGGACAGTCTTATGGTTTTTTGAATGAAGTTAAAGAAGGGTTTAGACAAAATTTAGTTCTTTACCTGTCTGTTAATTTCAATTCCCATCATGCATTCTGCCCTGCCAATGATTTCTCCATCTTTTTGTAGGAAACTTTTCCCACAGCAGGCTTCGGGGACAGTGTTCATCACATCAGCTTTGAAATGTAAAGCGCCAATGAAATCCTCTGGTCCGTTTACTCCGCAGCACTCAAACTGTAAGGGAAGAGGATGAGGGGCAACATTGTAGAAAGAATGTACCAACAGTATAGACATAATGGGGGTCATTTACTAAGGGCCCGATTCGCGTTTTCCCGATGTGTTACCCGAATATTTCCGATTTGCGCCGATTTTCCCTGTATAACCCCGGGATTTTGGCGCACGCGATCGGATTGTGGCGCATCGGCGCTGGCATGCACACAACGGAAATCGGGGGCGTGGCCGAACGAAAACCTGTGGATTTGGAAAAAACGCAGCATTTAAAAAAAAAATTTTTTTTAAAAAGTGGCGCGGGACTCGCACTTACCTTCACGAAGAATAGGCCGGTGAACTTTAGTGCATTCCGGCGGGCCTCAGCGGACTTCAGCGCAGCAGCGCCACCTGGTGGACGTTGGAGGAACTACCTTAGTGAATCCCGGCCGGACTCGAATCCAGCGCAGAGAACACGCCGCTGGATCGCGAATGGACCGGGTAAGTAAATCTGCCCCAATCTGTGTAAGACCACCTAGATGCAATACATTTGGGGAAGAATTTGCATATCTATGTATATTGCAGTAATCATGTACTGACAATCCTTTGCATGTATTTTTGGGGTTATGTCCGTTCCCATCGCTGTTCCCAAATTTCTGGTTTCATCTTTTAATATAGGGATCATACTCACTGTCATCATTACAGAATTCCAGGTCGATGTAAAGACATCTGTGCTGTTATTGCCCTGGTAATGTCTTTTTAGGTCCTTGGTGAAAAAGTCCCTTGTCAGCTACAGGAAAGAACACGATTAGATAACTTAATAACAATACATACATTCACAACAGTAATATTTTTTATAAAATTACAAAAACAAAGTTTCCTTCAAAAATGCTGCCACAACCGTGCACAAGCCATTTGTGGTATTGCAACTAAGGCCAAGTCCCTGTAATAGAACTGAGCTGCAGTACCAGGCATGACCTTTGGGCAACTGGGGCACTGTTTCTAGATCAACAACGCAATTTTTTACAATTATGTTAAATACTAGATGTTTAGAGGCAGCATATAGGGTCACTTATAGAACACAAAACCTCCATATTTATTTTCACTCTCACATTTATGTAAAAATACTTACATTTTCTCGGAAAAGGAAGGCCAAAATAGCAGCTGAGAGCTCCGCAAGGAAAATGACCAAAATGAACATGAAAAACTAGAAGAAAAACAGACACAAATGTAATAATAAGTATCTGGCGCATGAAGATCCTTACTATATCTAGGTCTAAAACTAGAAATTTCCTTTAAATGTATCATAGAGAAAGGCCAAGCAACAAGAGATACGGCTTGGATGATATAGGCAAAGAATTTGCCAATTCTGGAGAATCCCTTTAATTTCTGGTTTAGGCTCCGCCTCCTCAGACCTTGCTCCGCCTCTACCTTTATGCATAACCTATAGAGAAAATTAAACCGAAATGGAGGAATTTTTTACGTACAAAGAGCAGAAGGCACTTGTTCTCCCGGATCGCTCCACAGCAGCCCAGGAATCCGAGCAGGAATAGCATGGCACCCATGGCGAGGAGGAGGTAAGCACCCATGAACATCAAGGGATTGGCAGCGATGATCTCCCGGAAACCAGTGGGGTCAATGATTACCCAGAGCCCAAGTCCGAGAAGGAAAGATCCCCCGAGCTGTGGGAAGAAAGAGACAATGTGATTGGAGATCAGAAAGGACCCTTGTTCCCTATTCAGATGAGACACACAATTTGCGGACCCCAATTCCATGATTATTAAGACTCCCACTATTCCAATTATGGACTATTATAATGAGTGACACAACCCCTTTAAGTCATAGGACTCCTGAAACCACTAAAGATCGCCATGTCTTTTGTTTTCCACCAATCACATTGCAGCTTTTATTTATCAAGCACAGAATATGGGTTGAAAGCTGCACTCTGATTGGTTGCTATAAGGGCAATTGGTTGCTAAGCATTTTCCTACTAGGCCTCATTCCCCAAGAACTATCAGTAAGGAAAAAAATGGCCTTGTTTCCCACAACAACCAATCAGAGTGCAGCTTACATTTCTCAAACTCTTCTGGAAAAATGAAAGCTGAGCTCTGATTGGTTTCTATGGGTAACAAGGTCAAATATCACACATGGATTACATAAACAAGGCCCAATGTCTACTCTAATGCCTGCGGTGTCCACAACTTATCACAGACTCATCTTATCTCATGTCTATGTGATGACTCCATGCCGGATACTCACAAATATGAAGAAGTTGAAGATGAACATGAGATATTTCACGCAGCTCAGACTATCGCCCTCCATCTTGTCAGTTCTCCTGTAGAGACACAATAAAATGTAGATTTGTTGACAGTCCCAAATTTAGAGGGATAACCTTGAAGTTCATCTTCTGGGGGGCGGGGTTTGTATAAATGCGCCTCAAAATGGGCATCCCTGGGCACCTTGTCCCAAAGATAGGCCTTAAAGGGGATGTCCTAAGTTATCAAATGAACCCTTTATCCAAAATCGGTGAGGAGCCGACTGCAGGGACCACCATTGGTCCTGGAAATGGGGGTCAACTGCCCCCTAAATAATAAAGTGCCCAATTCCGCTCCATTGCCCGTCTATGGCGCTGCCAGAGATGCCCAGTACAGAGCTCCAGTACCTCCAGCACCCATGTAGAGAATGTACCACGCATTAGCTCCATATATTAGGGGAAAATTAGATCTCCCCCATTCCCAACCCCTCACTGATCAGCAAATAATTGTAAATTTGGGAATATTCCTTTAAGAGAGGCACCAGATAAAAAGGCAACAATATAGTGGGGGATGGGAGGGTGCATTCCAGACAGTGATGCCCAAAATACCATATAAAGAAACTATATATCATATAGAGAAACAGCGCCACCCTGATACAAAGTCTATGTCAGGTATTGCAATTCAGCTTCATTCAATAGCATGGGACGGAGCTGCAGTACCACTCTCAACCTGCATCAAGATGTGGCGCTGTTTATAGAAAAAAAAAAGCAGCCATATTAGTCTATTATTATTATTATTTTACCCGTACTACATTCTGGCGGCCATATTGTCACCCAGCTTTTCTACACATAGATATAACTCAGGAGCGGCTGAGAAGACAGAGGAGGACTTGATACCAGGATGAGGGGCTCTTCATTACGCTGCAGTGTAATTACCTGTGGATGGCTGATTGGTCTGCAGGTCAGCGCAGTGAGAGCGGCATCCGATAAAACCTGTACTTCAATCACAAGAAGTGGATGTGTACCCCAGTGGCGTTATCGTAGTGCCACTCACCCATCTATTGCTGCCTGCGCCAATCAGCTCTGAGGAAGGGTCAAGCGCAGCGGCACCGGGCACAAGACACTCAGTATACAGAGTAATAGCTGAGCAGGTGTACGGATATATTAATAAAAAGTAACAATTGGAAAAACTGACTCCTCATAACTAAATCTCCTACTTTCTGTGTTTTCTATCTCATTATATATGTAGTAAAATACGTGGTCATCCAGAACCCAGTGGAAATTCAGCATATCACATATATGCCACAGGATAGACAGCAAAACATTGGCAGCCTAAGTATCATAAATCCTTCCATGCTCCCTGCACTAAGATTTATGATACACATATACCCCATCCCTCATCACAAGATCATTTAACTGCTAGAGACACAGGAGATTTTACTCCCTTCCCAGCGCTACAATAACATGTTACTGGACGTAATGACTTATCACTGTGTATCCAAGGTATCTAATCCATTTTAAAGAGATCTACGTCTTTAGAGTAGAGTTGTGTCATTGTATCTAAGCATCTACCATACAGAGCTGAGCTGCTGTATGCCAAACACTAGTATACAGCTCAGATACTGTATCTACGCTGTTCATTAAAGAAGTATCTACAATATATATAGCTGAGCTTCTCTTTGAAGCTGCCATTCTAGAGATGAGCTGCTGTATCTAAGCTGCTATTATAGAGGTATCTACCATACATAGAGCTGAACTGCCATATATAAGCGGCCATTACGGAGGTATCTACCATACATAGAGCTGAGCTACTTTATTTAAAGGGAACCTGTCACCAGGGACCTCATTTTCACTAAAGACACATTGCAGAAGCTTATTACACCTGCAGTGCACATCTGCCTTTCTGCCTTTTCTAAGCATTTGCATTACAATATAAGTGTACCCTGACAAAATTTTGGGGTAGTCCCAGGGGCTGGACTTTGGTTTGGATGCAATTCAAAAAACAACACGTGCCATGTATGTGTTACTCACTCCTCATAGCTTGGCCCCCACCTTTGTGCTCCTGTACAGCTCCACCTCCTGCTCCTTCTTAGAGGTCACAGTCTGGTGAGATGACATCAGTGGGGGCGGGACAGAGCTGTACAGGAGCACAAAGATGGAGGCAGCCTGCAGCTCAGCCAAGTAACTACCCCAGGATTTTTGTCAGAATGCAAGAGTAAGTTATAACACACAATTATACTGTAATGCAAATGCTTAGAAAAGGCAGAAAGGCAGACGTGCACTGCAGGTGTCATGGGCTTTTACAATCTGTCTTTAGTGAAAATGAGGTCCCTGGTGACAGGTTCCCTTTAAGAGGTACAGTATCAAACATAGAGTGCAGTTGTTGTATCTAAGCTGCCATTACAGAGGTATCTACCACACATAGACCCGAGCTGCTGTATCTAAGCTGCCATTATAGAGGTATCTACGGTATCATACATAGAGCTGAGCTTCTGTATCTAAGCTGCCATTATAGAAGTATCTAACGCACATAGAGCTGAGCTGCTGTATCTAAGCTGCCATTATAGAGGTATCTACGGTATCATACATAGTGCTGAGCTGCTGTATCTAAGCTGCCATTATAGAAGTATCTACCGCACATAGAGCTGAGCTGCTGTATCTAAGCTGCCATTACAGAGGTATCTACCATACATAAGAGCTAATCTGCTGTATCTAAGCAGCCATTATAGAAGTATCTACCATACATAGAGCCAAGTTGCTGTATCTAAGCTGCCATTATAGAAGTATCTACCATACATAGAGCTGAGCTGCTGTATCTAAGCTGCCATTATAGAAGTATCTACCATACATAGAGATGCTAAGTACAGACTTGCCACAGCGAGTTTGCAGAGAAATGACCAGGGAACAACTTCCCCCCATTATATCCAGTATCAAAAATTAAACCCATAATTCCCCTCCGCCCTCTCCTCCTGCGCTGAGCGCCATTACGACTTCTCCCATAGAGGAGAAAAATGCATCCAATTACTGAGCGACTCAATAACATCGCCCTCCATTAAACAAACAATGCAGTAAATCGGCAGCGGCCGGGACTACTCAGTGTAATTACCGGCCGGCCCGGGCCGCCATCAGCCGCAATGAAAAGCTTTTAGCCCCAGAAGGTCGGGGGCGCATTACATGGCGGGTTATGGGGGCCCCTGCAGCTCTGCCGCTTGTTTATGAACCTCTACCAGGAGGATGAGGAGTCTTAAAGGGCCAGAAACATCCCCTGAAGTGCCCCATACAGAATGTGCCCCTATAGTACCCTCAGTATGGGGCATGGCAGATAATGGGGGTCATTTACTAAGAGCCCGAATCGCGTTTTCCCATCGGGTTACCCAAATATTACCGTTTCGCTGTGATTTTCCCTGAATTGCCCCGGGTTTTTGGCGCACACGATCGGATTGTGCCGCATTGCCGCCGGCATGCACGCGACGGAAATCGGGGGCGTGGCCGTCGGAAAACCTGACGTATTTTTTAAAAAAAAATGTGTTGCTTGACACGTGCTTACCTGCACCCAGCATAGCTTGGTGAACTCCAGTGAACTCCGACGGACTACAGCGCAGCAGCGACACCTGGTGGACATCGGGCGCACGACCTTAGTGTATCGCTGGAAGACACGAATCAGCGTCAGACAACCCGCCGCTGGATCGCGAATGGACCGGGTAAGTAAATGTGCCCCAAAATTTTGGTCTCCCGATTCCCCGGTAGTCAGACCCCCAGCGATCAGACCTAATCTCCCCCCTTAATGCCTCTCTATTGTCCCATTATCTTAGAAGAAAAACTCTCTTCTAACCGGACACTGAGAGTGCATCCTCACACTGCTGTGCTCTTGGCTCTCTGCATGGAGCTACACCGCATTTCCTCCCCTCTGATATAAATGACTTCTTTCATTATCCACCTGAAGACTACCAAAGCTTATGCAAGAGAAAAGGAGAGAGATTGTGCAGCAGCTCAATGCAGAGAGCACAGAGCACAGCAGTGTGACAACACCCTCATTGCACTTACAATCCTTGAATATAAATCTATATATTACAGTACTTCTGCTACCAAACAACATACATATATGTCTGATTACACATCTCTCCACGGACAATCCATAAGACTGGCTGCAGAGAGCACAGAGCACAGCAGTGTGAGTACACTTACCTAATGCACTACAATCGTGGATTATAAATCTATATTTCACAGTCCTGCTGCTACTCACAACATACACAGATCTGATTACACATCACTCCAGGGACAACACTGACTGCAGTCTGTATGGTCTCACCTGCTGACAGGTTCCCTCTATGCAATATAATAAGGGAAGCAAAGTAGCAGAGTTGAATTAGTCATTTAGCTTATCACAACTGCATTGTCCGTGTAAGTCCCATGTAAAACCGCACATAACACGCTGTGCCGTCAGGATGACATCCTCAGCTCTGCTACATCTGTATCCATGACCCATCGTATTTCTGTACAGCAGATGACTCCTGCAGGATTACCCTGCTACCCCCCCCCCCCCCGTGGTCTGACCCCACAGCTTTAGGTCCCCAGCTTCAAACGCTCTCAGTGACCCCCAGGTTGCCCCCTGTAGCAGCAGTAACCCATCATGTGCCGGCACAAGCAGGTGCAGAGTGTGTAGTGCTGGCTCCTATAGACTTCTATAGTTTGTACATCAATGGGACGTTCCACATGGGAAGCAACAGGTGGCACATCCGGGATGTCTGTATAATGTGCAAACACATCCCCCGTATATGTATATACACACAATATGGACCCGTCCCTGTGCACAACAAGTGGGAGGTCCTGATTAGCGATCGACAGTCATCATATACTATTAGGACCGCCCACTGGACTCCTAAACTGAGAATGAGCAGATCTATACAATGTAATGCTGCGTGAATTCCTGAAACCCTCCTTGTTTTACTGGAGAGATGTGCAATCATATCTTTATGTATGTTATTAGTAGCAGCAGGACTGTGATATATAGATTTATATTCCAGAATTGTAGCTTATCCAGATGCACTGGGGGCGGGTCCTCACACTGCTGTGCTCTGTGAGATCTGCAGACAGTGTTAGGTATTGTCCCTGAAAAGATGTGTAGTCAGACCTTTGTGAATTTAGTTAAAAGCAGCAGGACTGTGATATATGTATTTATATTCATGGGTTTTAGTTTCTGAAAGTGCACTGAAGGCGAGTCCTCACACTGCTGTGCTCTCTGCATTGAGCTGTTTCCTAGCCTCTAACTTCTGCTCTAAATAAAAGATAAAGAAGGATTCTAGTTGGATACCAAACAGTGTTTAGCAATGGCACACAGAGGTAAGACAGCAGTGTTAGGAAACATTCCCAATCCTGGGATATAAATCCATATATCACAGTCCTGCTGCTACTAACATACACAAAGGTCTCATTACACATCTCGCTGTGGACAATACATAACACTAGCTGCAAAGAATAGAGCAGCAGTGTGAGGACATTGCTACAATCCTGGAATATAAATCCATATATCACAGTCCTGCTGCTACTAACAACACACTATTAGGAAACACCCCCAAGGGCACTTAGAGAATCTGCAATGCTGGGATATCATTCCATATTTCACAGTCCTGCTGCTACTAACAACACACACTAAAGGTATGATCACACATCTCTCCAGGGTCCATATATAACACTGGCTGCACAGAGCACAGAGCACAGCAGTGTGAGAAAACCCCAATCCTGGAATAGTCTGTAACTGAACATCTCATCGAATTGCAGTTGTTTCCTCCTGGTTGTACCTATGAGTCTGAGTTACTCAGGGGTGTAGGATGTTATGTGGCCATCTCTCCCAAACATGATGGATGGTAAAGGACGTAATAAACCAAAAAGCGGCAGACAGGGCGGAGGCTGTACTAATATGTGAGGACTCAGAACCCACATTTAAAGGGACAGACTTTAACCCTTTGCCGGCTCATAAAGGCCACTTTGCAATTTCAGAATAACCCAATTTGTACCGAAAAAATCACAGGCACCCAGCGGCTGTCACCCCCCGATCAATCCCTGACCTCTTATTGTCTCCGTAATGACCCCTCTAATAACCAGGACCCGCACAGGTCCTGTAAACTGCCCCCGGAGGCTGCACAGAGAGGCCTCATATTGATCCCCGATGAGGCTGGAGGCTCGTAGAACCTCAACAAGTCTCCGAGGAGAAGGAATCTGCTGTAAAAGGGACAAGAATGAGAAACCCTAAACCGCTGCAGACAAAAATACTAAGTACTGAGCACAGTGACCAGAGATTCACTACGGAGCGACATTTAATAACCCTTTCATGGCCAGGAATGGAAACATTCCTCATGTATCCTACATCCCATTGATGGATACAATTACTGCAAAACTTAATGGGGCTCATTTACTAAGGTTCCGCGGAGCGCATTTTCAGCGGTTTTCCCGACCATTTCCGTTTTGGGCTGCATTTAACAGGGGATTTTGGCGTAGTGCGCCCGATGTCCACCAGGTGTCGCTGCTGCGCAGAAGTCCTGCGGAGTTCGCTGGAGTTCACCGTCCTATCTTGGGTGCTGGTAAGCACGTGTCAAGAGACACATTTTTTTTTTTTAAATTCCGAGGTTTTTCCGAATCCGTCGGGTTTTTCGACGGCCACACCCCACGATTTCCGCCACGTGCATGCCGGCGCTGTTGCGTCACAATCCGATCGCGTGCAGCAAAAACCTGGGGCAATTCGGCGCAAATCGGTAATTTCCGGGAAACCCGACGAAAAATAGCGATTTGGGCCCTTATTAAATGACCCCCAATGTGTCTGGTTGACACTTTGTTACTTCTCCAGTAACTTGCATGCAAATTCTCCTGAATTTTTGGGGAGTGTACCCTATTTTTAGTGATAGTTGTGGCAAATATAAGCAAATCCAGATACAAGAAGAAGAAAGGGCTCCAGGTGGGTCCTTGGCTGTAGGTGGGTCCTTGGCTTTAGGTGGGACCATGATGTCTATAGGTGGGACCATGATGGCTGTAGGTGGGTCCATGATGGCTGTAGGTGGGTCCATGATGGCTGTAGGTGGGTCCATGATGGCTGTTGGTGGGTCCATGATGGCTGTAGGTGGGTCCATGATGGCGGTAGGTGGGTCAACGCGTATAAGTGGCTTCATGGCTGTTGGTGGGTCCATGATGGCTGTAGGTGGGTCAATGGGTGTAAGTGGGTCCATGGCTGTAGGTGGGTCGATGATGGCTGTAGGTGGGTCAATGGGTGTAAGTGGGTCCATGGCTGTAGGTGGGTCCATGATGGCTGTAGGTGGGTCAATGGGTGTAAGTGGGTCCATGGCTGTAGGTGGGTCGATGATGGCTGTAGGTGGGTCAATGGGTGTAAGTGGATCCATGGCTGTAGGTGGGTCCATGATGGCTGTAGGTGGGTCAATGGGTGTAAGTGGGTCCATGGCTGTAGGTGGGTCGATGGGTGGTCAGGGAATTGTAGAAATGGGGTACTGACCATATTAGAACCATGTTGTTGGTTCCTTACATGGGGCGTGTCCTCACACTGCAGTTCTCTTTGCTCTCAGCAGTATGTTAATTTACAGCTCTTTTACTCTACTTTTACTCTGAGTGACAGCTGTAGTATTTAACCAGAAAGGTGCTAGAACTTCTACTCATAGCAGCGTTTTGGGAGCATTTCAATGCAAAGAGCTAAGAGCACAGCAGTGTGAGAACACACCCCTATATCTGGAATATGGACAATATTCATAGTCCTGCTGCTACGAACAATTAACACCCAGGTAAGATTACACATCTCTTCAGGGCCGATTGTTAGCATTGGCTGCAGGTAGAAAAGAGCACAGCAGTGTGAGGACACACCACCAGTGCTCTTACGGAA
>WNYA01005222.1:0-15804 GCA_019512145.1 Engystomops pustulosus
CTGTGCTGATTGGTCCTGTCCAAAGAGTGAAAAGGTGTGTACAGGGTCGGATTGGAGCTCCAAAATTCTGATAGCAATAAGTTTGTTACTGCCTAAATTGCCGTGTTGGCACTTTGGGAAAAGCTATGTTTTTTGGGTCTCATTTTGGGCACTCGATCTCTAAAAGGTTCTCCATCACTGCTCTATATGTATGCCTATGTGTGTTTGAATGTATAAATGTGTTTGTATGAGTGAAGAACTTTATGTTTATGTATATATGTATATAAATGTGTGTGTATGTAAGAGTGCAATATGTAGATTTTAAAGTGGGAAGGGGGGCCCCATTCAGAAGTTTGCTGACAGCTTTACTAACCTCCCCCATTCATATTCAAAGCATATTATTTTAAACTAATAGATGATGAATGGAAACATTTGCCTCTATTGTAATTATGGTCTTTTAGATAATATAGTATGGTCCTCCAAGTATGTGGTGATGAGATGCTCTCTAGCTGCCTGTGTGATGATAGGCTGAGGAATCATTAGGTTGATAATAGGAAGTGTAGATAGAAGTGTAAGTGTAATAGACGTGTCTCTCTGCACTTTTACTTACATTGAAATCAGGAATGGTATTCAAAGGAGGGGCACTTATTTAACATGTTTTACTTAAGGAACTGTCTTAAAGCAAATAAGGAGCAACAAAATACACAGGAGATGGTCGCCCATTAATAATGTAAATAACCAGATAAATATCTACCTCTACCTATCTTTAGTTAATCAGAATGTTACTAGACACCACTGTGCACCTGCAGACACAGATGCACTAAATCCAATACCCTCTATGATGATTATTTACTGTTCATATGATTTTTTTTAGTTTTTTTTAAATGAATTTATTAGCTTCTTGCTATTCTTTTCTGTAATATCCGTATAAATACAACATAGTTGCCCTTTAAAATAAGGGGAACATTCTTTATTTTAAAAATTGCAAAAAAGTAACCGTGCATATTTGGATGAGTAATAATTGTATCTATATTGCAATATATTCTTTAAATTATTCATCTCTGTGGCAAAGTGTGACTGCAGCAGGCAAGTAAATCTAACAGTTCCAGAATAACGTCCCTCCCTTATGGGAAAAACTGAAGCCTTAGTTACCAAGTCACATTGTAAATCTTATTCTTTCTATTCTACAATATGTGGGGCAGCCGGGCTGGAAATGATGAATTCAAGCCTGCGAAACATTTTGGCTCAATATGATTAATTAATGATAGATACTTCAATGAAAATGAATGTGCTGGTAGAAAACCTGCTGTAGAGCTACTGTAATTCAGTTTATTGCAGGGTTTTCCATTTGCTTCTCAATTTGTGTCCAGTTTTAGCATTTATAAAATGGATTTTTTTCAATCATTTTCTATTTTTTCCAAATGATCAAAACTGATAGAATAAGTCATTAGCCAAATTTGTATTTTTATGGCTTATTCACACGGCAATGGAGAACGACCATTTCTAGTTTTTTTTTTTATAATGCACCGAACAATAAATGTTATAGTTTTTAATGAAAGATGCCCATTCCTTTAACCCCTTAACAACTTGTCCATTTTTCACCTTAATGACGTGGCCCCTTTTCTCGAACATTTTATGTGCTTATAACTTTAGAATAGCAAGCTGATTTTTTGGATTGACACATTGGCACAGAGTTACGAAAGCTTCATGCACCAATTTTCTGTCGGACTTTGCATGTTCTTTCATGTGCAAATTGGTTGCACAGGTATTTAATATTTTGTGGTGCACGCTGAAATATACCCAATGCAACACAAAATTCTGCACTGAAGGGGGCGTTCCGGTGCTTAGGTGGACCACATTTAACCTTCAGAATTGTGTCTTGCACATCCCATGTTAAAAGTGCAAAAAAAAAGTGGTGCACTCTATCAAAGCAGTGCCGAGGGCACCAGATTCATGAAGAACGTGCCCCACAAATCATGAATCTGATGCCCTCTTCACCATACACATGCAAACTGCACTGTTTTTAGTAAACATGGAAAAAATACCTTAAGTCACTCAAAAAATTTAAAAAAACAATGTTTTGTTTTTATTCATGGAAAAAATGAAAATTTGCCTATGCTTTTGTGAAAAATGTGTTTTTCACATTTTCATAAAAATCTCTAAATTTGACATTTTGAGGGAACCGCTCAGTTTTCAAGTGAATTTGAGAGGACTAAATAGCAAAACCCCCCAAATTAGCCCATAATAGAATCTACACCCCTCAACATATGTAAAAGCACCTTTAAGACATTTATGTAACCTGTAGGTGTTTCACAGATGTTAAAAAGGAGGTGCGAATAAAAAATTTAATATTTCTTCGGAAAATACATTAGTTTGGGCCCATAAATGACACATTCATAATGAATTAAATGTTGAAAAGTATGATATCTTATTTCTATATGTGGTCGTAGGCTTCTGTATGAGAACATGGTTGGGTATTGAAGTGAATATTTTCAGCGTCATAACTTCTTTATTTTTTCTATTGACAGAGCTGGTTGAGATCTTATTTTTTAGTAATCTAATTTGGGGGCAAATAATGTTTTTGATAACTTTTTTGAGAAGGGATTTTATGAAAAATCATCTTTTTATGCAAATGTTTAGGGTATTTTTTGCAGCGTTCACCATACAGGTCCAGTAATGCTCCAGATTTATTTTACAGGTGCTGCAATACCAAATATGTGGAGTCTTTTGTATTGTTGTTTTTTTTTTCCACATTTTTCAGACTTGGGCATGAGCAAGTATTCATCTGCTCTCTTGTGCATGCCACTGCACTGCAATACTATTACTGCATGCTCTGGCAGTTATAGTCCTGAGAGAAGGAGCATCTGACATGCCAGGACATTGGAAATCCCAGGGGTACACATTGGATCTCTGGGTTGCCAAGGGAAGGATTGGATCTCCCCTGTAAGTGGCCGATCAAGGGGGAGCAGGTATATTCCACAAAAATGCCGTGATCTTACATTACCACAGTGTGTGAGGGGTTAACACCCACAATCAGAGATATCTCTAGTTGTTGGTGTTAAAGGAGAGTGGCTGCTGTACTAAACAACTGACACAGAGCACTTCTGGCACCGATTCCACTTGAGAACTGATGCAAGAGATGGCAGTGCAGTACTATTAAGTCTAGCGCTGTATACTGCGCTGTCCATTTGTGGAAAATCTAAACTTTTTTGCCAGAAAATAAACTGGATGAATATTGCTCTTATTTGTTTCTACTGTATTTACTTACAAAAACAGTAACTATACAGAAAAAAATGCACCGAAATTATGAAAATCTAAAAAGGAATATTTGCTCACTTCCTTACTACATATTCCCCTTTCCTTTGGTCCAATTTAGTCTAAAGGAATTAATAAAACTTGGGTCTCTCTCCAGTTTATTTTAATAGGAACAATTCATTATTTTTTCGTATTCAGTGCTGGTCTATGTGCAGCCATAGCCATTTCAAAGACACTAGCGACTTTGCCAGTGGCTTTTAAACAGTTAACACCCACAATCGGTGCTAGCACAGATCACAAGTGTTACTGGTTGGGTGTCCATGTTTGGGTACCAAACTGAAGATGGTTTTTGAATTGGGGTTCTGGAAACCTCAGCCGAACCGTAATCTAAGGGATTTGTTCATCACTAGCATAAAACAACAATGTAATTGAGAGTAGACCTCAAAGGGAAAAACTCTTTTGGGAGCAAAAGGATCAGGACGGTAAAAGTTTTAATCCAACTACTGATCCTCTTATTCAATCCCTAGATGGATTAAATAAGAATTAATCTATATGTATGACTAGACTGTGTGCTTTCCTCTTTATATACTTGGATAGTAATATATAGACATTTCTTTACCTTCTCAGTTTTTTTCCCTTTGTAGTTTCATTTTATTAATTTTCAGTTTTTGCTACACTTCCTTAGTATTCAAGAGTAAGTCCCCAACTTAAAGGACTTTTACCACCAGCATGAAAGACTGCATGAAAATGAGCCTGTGGGGTCACCTACGGAGCCTGGAGCCCCTCAGATTCATTTGCATACAGTCCTTCATCTTGGTGGTAGATGCCCTTTAAGGAAATCAGAATTAGAGACGACCTCTAGTTACAGACAGACCTCTCTGCTCCCTTTGACCTCTGGTGAAGCTCTCTAGTTGATTTACTTACTCCCAGGCTGCAATGATCAGCTGTAATGTGTCTGTAATGAAGCTTTATTGGTCATCCTTGTTCACATTACAGCACAAAATTTGGAATATTTAATTTTCACAGGGACAAAAATTTTTTTTCTGAAGTTACAATCATAAAATATATCACTTCTGAATTACATACAAATTCAACTTAAAAGTTAACCTAAACTTCGGGGGAGATTTATCAGATGTGTCTGAGAGCAGAACTGTTCAGCTTTCATTATCACACAGCTGTTTATAAAATGAAAGCTGAGCTCTGATTGGTTTCTGTGGGCAACTAGAACAGTTTCACCTCCGACATTTCTGATAAATCTCCCACAAAGAATTTATCTTGTATGTAACCCGACAAACATATCCAAAATTCAGATGCTACTACATGGATGATGAGTAAAATATCATAAAAAGAATTTAGCATGCATTTGATAAGAATAGGTAGTATACTGAATGAAATATTTAAGTACTGCTCCAGGCAGGACAGGGAAATGTGTTATGGAATGAAACTGAGATGCTGGGCTGTTATTTTGCATTATCCACAGAGGACTGCTTGTACACTACCAATCATATGATGAACTGCCAGCAAATGCAATGATTGTTCGGTAAGGAAAAGCATAATTTCCGTAGTCATCACAGCTAAACTAACTTATTGGACATTAATACAGATCTATGGCCAAGTGGCAGAACAGCAAATACCAGAACAGACTTCTAATGTGCCAATTTCTAGGCAGCAGAATAGATGTGTTTGGTGGGAATTGTGACCAAACAGAATCATGTCCTGTCTATTCATCACCTCTACATCTTATGGCATTGCTGCAGGATTTAACATAAGATTATTCACATCTTAAATGCTATTTCATATTCCCGGGAAAACTCCTTTTATGGCCCTCGATGGTCGTGTTACCCACTGTAATATTTACATGCTTTACAGCAGCAATAGAATCGTACACAGCTTTCATTTATTTCACATAGAAAGTTTAGGGGATGAAGTTTTACTGGAAGCCATTTGGTTTGTGTTCTTAGGCTGGGGAGAAATATACAGTTTTTCTTTACACATCTAAAATACAACCTTATTTGGAGACTATTTTATTCATTTTTTATCTCACTGTTTCCTTCTGCTTCCCTCTAGTCCTTCACACGAAAATATGAATTTAAAGTTTAAAATTTTCCTAGTTTGGGAATGTTTTACTTAAAGGGAACCTGTCATCAGCAATTGACCTAAAAAAAAGCCACTACCTGAATATTGTCAAGGAGCGTAACACCTTCTAGTTTTTGTTTCTTTCCTTGCCCTGTATGATGGCATCAACCTGAAAATCATCTTTGAAGGGAGATGTAAATTGGTTGAGTGATACATGTGACCAGGGGGAGGGGGCCTTATCCTACTCAAGTTCCCCACTTTCCTCCAGCTTCAGCTTAATTGCCCTAATTGAGCTAGGTTATTTATGATCACTACAGGAGGGGTAGCTTCAAAGGATCTCTGCAGCCGAATCATCTCCATGCACCCCCCCCCCTTCATTTTCAAACAGGAGACAAAGAGCCATACAGACTTAAACCAATAGATTGAATAGGGACAGTTATTGTTCATCTCACCCCAAAGGCAGCTACATTTTTGGATTAGCTATTTTCAGGAGTTCCCAGTGGTCCAATTCCTGGGGCTCTAGCAAACTTGGGTCCAAAGATATCAATATCTCTGGATAGGACCATAGCATGTGGGTCAGGTTTGGTATCAATGCGATCAAGGGATTCACCCGGATCCAATGATACCAGAACCATGACCCTTCGACTTCCCCTTGATAAGTTATGGCTTCTCCAGAGTTTTGTAAATAATACAAGGTAGGAGGGACCCATGACCCCTCCTGTTGGGTGGGCAGAGATGTGTCTGCACCTGATATAATCAGGCACATTGTCATTTGTCTGGTAACCATTTTAACAACAAGAACAGAGAAGGATCTTAAGTTGTGAACTATCAGGTTCCATTAGGCCCACGCATAAGGTAACTAACTTACTGAGCTGCTGATACGTGTAGTGCTACCTTGTATTTTGCACTCTGTGTAACTGTATATATCTCTATTGTATATATTGTTTTGTCTAGTGTGCCCTTAAGGCAATTAAATATAAAATTTAACCTGTGTTGTTCTTTTATATCGATTCATGAATCTCAAATCCAGGTTTCTTGCTTATATACATGCTACTGGGTTGGTTCCTCACCCTATGTAATCCCATTATGGACCGGGCTTATATTAAAGGAGAACTGGTGGCAGCTCATCGGGTTCATGGTTGTGATTTATTGTTGTGCCATATCCGGAAGTTGTGTGGACAACTTTAAATCACTTCCTGCGTCTCTCAGAACCCGTGTTTTTTGAGAGTGTCTAAAAAGGATAACTAAGTGACCTTCTAAACCTTTTAGTGGTCTGAAACGTCACAGTTTCCTTCACTGCTTGTATAAAGAAGAAGGAGGAGAGTTTAACACTGAAGTCAAGGTGGGGAGCTCTGAATGCCTCCGTCTCTGTGATTGACATCAGTTATTGGACTTCAGGAGATCTAAATATTGATGTCTCTGGATGTAGGACCATCAATTACAATGAAGGGGCCTTCTGAGGAAGAGTGAGCTTGATTTCAGTGTTAAAATATCCGCCTCCTTGACTTTGTACAAACAACTTACATCTCACTTTAAATTCGATTTTCTAGATTATGCCACCACACTGGGTCATAATAGAAACATGATCTGGAAGTTGTTCAACTGCTTGACAACATACTAGTAGTGGTTAATTAGGTAAATTTCTGCTGACAGGTTCCTTTCAATTTATAATTAAACTCTGAAAAGAAGAAACATTTACACTGCTGCTGCAATAAACTGATGGTGGAGCGGACAGATAATAGGAATTTGAATATAGACACAAGTCTGAGACAGGGAAAGTGGGGTCACACTGGGACACACACAGAACTGAGGGACAAATGGATATAGACAGAAAAGCAGAGTTGGACAAAAAAGGGTCAAAATCAAGATGGCGGCAAAGGTACAGAATCGTATAGCAAATAGATTGGTCATTAAGCATAGCAGAGGTCAAACACACAGAATAGAAAACAAAACAGCAATAGCACTAGATAGCAAAGAAGACTGGATAACCAGCAAGGTATTTTGGGAGTAGGCAGATATATAAGGTAGTTCCTGGACATGCCTCTAGCAGCAGCTGTCCGTCAGGGCAGTAACCCTTGCTGGACAGGACTGAACTGCAAACTGTTCAAACACAGAAACCTAAGCAACAGCTCACACACAGATAAACAGTAACAAATTAACACCACCTATTTTGCCAACTGCAGGTAGAGGAACTTTTAGGCACGGACATTACATTAGCTTTATTTTTGTTAAAAACTCCAATTTCTCAGGCATATTTTGTAAGTGTAACTGTAGACCAAAATGTTTATCTTTAATACAATTGCATTTAGAAAATTTTGGATTGTCATGGAAACAAAGATTTCCAAGACCTATGTTGTAAAACCCTTACAGTTGATCATTGCAGCATATGTTAAAATTGTGGGGAAAAAAATTAGAGGGTGGAATTTAATTAGTGAAAACTATTGAAATTGTAGCATAATTTGCACCAAAAACTAACATGCCTTGTGCAACTTCTTGAGGAAATTATAAATGAATAAATCAGCCCCAGTGAATGCAAAATCGGCTAATTATTAGAAAAACTAGAAAAAGATAGAAATAAAAGTGGTCCTAATTTCTAATGGAAAAAAAATAGAAAAAATGTTGGTGGGAGGTTATGGACATTATCGTTAATATTGTAATATCAACCTATATTTTATAGAAAATCTTTCTTCTATTAGCAAAATCCCAGCAAGCCTAGTTATAGGTTAACAAGATAAAACATTGCAGTCATACAGTATGAAGATGTTACTAGAAATTCAGCTGTTGCCCTGTAGATGCTAAGTCTACAACCCCCACACAGAGTGTCTCTTAAATAATACATAATTCTCCCGAACTATTCTTCAAGGTAAATAAATAATCCTGAAAAATACAGCAGGTCAACCATCTGCATAATTATGGCTCTGTTCAGGTCTAGTTTTAATTGTCATAGTATTTCATCTGCTGGCAAAGGGAGAGAAGTATTGCATAAATCAGCGGCAGGTAGTCATCCATATATAACGACATTTACAGCACATCACAGCCGGGCAGAGCTGAAAGAGGAAAAATATCTAACGCGTAGGGGGATGTTGTACTTGATACTTGGAAGTGAAATTGTTTCAGGAACTGGATCAGGAGAGTAGATTTCATATGCTGATTGTTCTCTCCTGCTGGTGTCACTTTCCACTTTTCATTTAAATTGGTCATTATCTTTCACTGACTTTTTAAAGGTGATATTCACGTGTACGGTGTAGTCAGGATTATTTTGGATGTGTCTGAGATACACTTCTTTGATTCATGATGCACAGAGAGATAATTTGTGTTGCTGAAGGTCACAGAGAAAGTGTTCATAGGAACCCGGAGCAATGTCTTGTGACACAGAGAAATACACAGTTGTGAATGGATCTGGAACCATGGACACATCTTAAAAAGACACATTTAATCTTCACAGGTTATTGCTCGGAGAAGGTGCTATCATGGGAACGTAAGCATATTTTTCCTTTTGCATCTGTAACATTACAAGATCAGACATGGCGTGCGTTCACCGCATGTGTCTGATACTGTGAAACACACAAATGACACTGGCAATGTGGGGTATAAATTCTCATATCCAAAGCCAACGCATCGTAAATTATAATGGTATAATGCACCACTGTGCCAACTGGACTGGATTGCTGGGGTGACTTTTTTCATTTTATGTTACTGCTTTATCATGTTTATACACCGTGTAGCATTTGTTCCCATGCTTGAGATGGGAATTGTTACCTAGGGCAGTCTTACACCTAGGTGTGGAGGGAGCTGGTTGGTTGGGCCACCTTACGCCTTTCAGCAATTGTTTGTGAACAACTTTTTGGGACTTTTAAGTGTGTTCATTATGGTTTTGGATTAAATTACATTTTGCATAACATTTGGCTGTTTTTTTACACTACATTATTTTTCTTTCTGTGTGTCTGATAGTGTGAGATTGTCTTGAGGTTTGTGCAATATTTTTCCACCAAATGCTTGCAGTGATTTTTCCATGTTGCAGTATGATTTAATGGTATAAATTGTGAAGACTATAATAACACACTTTAATATGTGTACATTAACACATGTGTAGTAATATTCATACTTTGCAAATCCCATTCTTATGAGTTCCTAAGTATTCAGTATACATAAATATCCAAATAGGAAAGCTGGATAAAAAGCTGGAACCATACAGCAACGCATATTACTCATACAGTAGGCAAATATTTATTGGCATTACTGGGTCTTGAACAGGACTTCAAATACAGTAAATATGTTGGGTTGCTCCCAGTTATTGGCCTACTCTTAATAATGGCCCATCTTGGGGCTATGTACACCAGAGGGCAATGGCTCTTTCAGCTAAGTGCAAAGGAATGCAGGGATTCAGGTTTTGACTTGGAGTGGTCCCAACTACTTAGATGAATAGCTGAGTTAGGGTTAAATAAATGGCTCTTGCATTGATAAGGGGTGCAATGTAGGCAGAAAAATATTGCACCAAAATTGAGACTGTTTGACAAAGCAAGTGTTACATCTGAAATTGGTTGAATAAAGAAAATACACAAGGGTTTGAATTAATAGGAATCTTTTAACAGTGGCAGGATCTAGAAAAATGGGACTTATTTCTTCTGAGACCAGTGATTCTCACATTCAAATCTACCTGCAGCACTTTCTGATGTTCCAATCTAGGTAACATATGAATGACAACAGACCCTAGTAATTGGGACTTGATGATTAGCTCTCTTATAGATCTAAAATGAGTTGTTTTCCACTGGACCTCCGAGGATTTTTAGAGCAAAAGATGAATGTATTGAAGGATGTTGAGGTACACGTGTATCTACACTTAAATGGTTTGTCTATTAATAAAAATAAATATGTATGGTTAGGGAGCTGTAAAAACAATATACCTAATATACTCCCCTCTCTCTGACCTCCTGTTCTGCCGTGAAGCAACCATACACTGAGGCTGGTGGATCTGTCCCAACCACAGCCATGATCCTCCTGCTGCGGGACATTCAGGCTGTAGCAGCGCACTGATGTGGTTGGTGCAGGATCGCTGAGCCAAGGGAGCAACTACAGGGGTAGCAGCCATAGGAGCTACTAAGGGGCCCGCAGTATCAGGGGGCCCCTTCATCTGGTGTATTGTCTGTGTAATAGATGTGAATATGCTTTATATATGTGTGTGTGTGTGGGGAGGGGTGTATATACTGCATTTGTATGTGTATATACTTTATATGGAATTGTATGTATGTGTGTATATGTCATGTGTATATGCTCTATATTTGTGTGCATATGTCTAGTTTATATGCTGTATGTCTATATTTTATGCATGGGTGTATATAGTACTTTATGTACGTGTATATATGTTGTATGTATGTATTTATGATGTGTGATTGTAACTCATATATGAATATTTTTAAAGGTCAAGGGGGATCCTATCCAGAAGTCTGCCACTACTGTTTCTTTAGTGTTAAATACTAATATACAAAATCCAACAACATATATACAGGCAAAGCATTTCAGGTTCTGAACCGAAGACTTTATCAGGTGTCAATGTTTCTATTACAGATAAATTCTTTTATCTCATTACTGATGTAAACTCTGTATGACATAAACCAGGGCCATTGCCAGCACTGGGCATACCTGGGCCCACATAAGGCTATACACAGGGAAACCATGGGGGCGAGGGGGGTTGTATCTAATGAATCCATAGGGTGTGAGGGGGGCTGTATATAAAATAACCATGGGGGGGCTGTTTGCTATGATAAACAAGGGAATATTTTAGGGTACAAGAGACTAATTCAGTTTCCAAATTTTTAATGCTGCCATGTGAGTTCACTGCAAAGGGGCCTACAGGGGCTCTGTCGCCCAGGGGTCACTGAAACCTGGAGCCGCCCCTGACATAAACAATTTATAAAAGACTGGTAGATATACAAAAGGCATAAAATTTTAAACCCCTTACATTAGTATGTGAGAAATAAATGAAAAATCCTAAGTTTATATAGTTTGTTTAATCTTATTAGACTGTTAAAAGTTGACAAGAATCTTTGATTTCATCTTCTCTGCGTGTTATCTCAAATTTATACTGCAAACTGTGAGGGGTGAACACAGCCCAGGGGGTAATGAAGATTTGTTGATGTCATGCAATCCATTTAAAGCGTATGTCCTCAGCTGTTGGTAAACATATTACCGTATATAATAGTGAAATGATATTATATCTATCATCAGATATTGTCATTTTAAGAATTAACAAGAATTAACACAGGAAACTCTAGAATTTACCAGAGGTAACTTTTAATGAAGGTTAAGATCATTAAATGTCAGGGCTCAGCAGAGGACACCAATAAGGGTAACCTTGATTTAATCACTAAGATTTTACTGGAACTAAGACCCGTATTGAAACAAGGTTACTACAAATTGTATCAGTTGGTTATAATTCATCATATATGACAAAAAAATAAGGAAAATTCTAGGATTTTACTTCTATGGTACTTTTACTGGCCTAATATATAGATCAAATTGATTTTAAATATTACAACACTAAGTAAAAAATCTAAGCATGGTGCAGAAGTATGTATGATATAGTAATTTTGTGCTTCCCATGGATTTTTTTCATAATATTTTTGCATGAATAAAAAAATAGGATTTTGAATTAGCGGTAAGAAGATTGTTTTTTCTATACATGGATATAAGTGCCACGTGGTCATTTTCAATGGACTTCCTGCGTTTTACTAACTTAGGCTACATTCACGTGATGTGTGCCTGCTGTACCATAGCACGGCGGGCACACTTCGGTGCCTGGGAGAGGAGGAGGGGATGAGTGCTGCTCACCTCCGCCCCTCTCTATAGAGATGTATGGTGCATGGCGCCGTATTATGGGGAAAGATAAGACATGTCCTATCTTTCTCCCGGCTACTAATGGTATGGTGCCGTACATGTGCTGCACCGTACCACTCCCGTACGGTGCCTTGAGCCACTGCCGTCTATGGGGGTCGTATGTACAGCATATATATTTTCGCCCACATACCACCATGTGAATGTAACCTTATGATGTAGTGTACTTGGTGAGCTCACAGTTTACAGTTCAAGAAATGGTTCAAATAGATTGGTATCATCTTGAAAGGCAGCAGCTCCCATGACCTCTGTGATAATATTACCACTCTACAATTTGTTCTATTTTTTCTTTCTTTTGTGCTGTTTCAGTATGTCCTGTTATGAGTCATAAGGCTCCATTTGGCCAGAACAAATGGCTGAAGGGAAACTTTGCTTTACAACCAACCAGGAAAAGGGGCTGGGGCAAAGAGTCTTCGAACCCCAGGGAGTTTCTTTTTGATCCGATAAACATGCTCTTCACTAAGTGGGGAAGAGTGTGGTTTAGGAAGGTGGATGACTATGCATTTTCTACTCCAAAACTCAGACAATGGGAAATATAATAGCTGTCCATAACTGGGGCACAATTCATAATTATGGTTCCCCAGTTGAATGGGACAGTTATGGGGTCTAGATACTACGGGAATGAGACTCGAAAGCTGCAGAGGAGTCAGACAATAGCAGAACACCCCTGATGGGGTGAATGGTAATAAGGTACCAAGTTGATTGGTAGCAATTGCACAATTGTGCCACCTTCCAATCAAAAGTTATGGGGTATTAATAAAACCCCAGATCCAGAAACTACCTTACTGAGGAGGATAAAAAAACTCCCCCCTCACGGTGACATCACAGCCAGGGGCGGGGGTCAAAAATCCCCTGGGTTTAAAGTAGTGAAGCAGCCACATGGCTTTGGGTTCAGTTTGGGGGCTCTATTCACTAGAAGCCTGGATCACTCTCTATGCCTTGTCCTCAGGCCAAATTTAACACATGTTTTGGACAGTTAATAGATAGTTTAAGAACTTAAGAACAAAAAGGATGACTGACCTCACAGAAACTTGGATGAGCCGTAATGTAGTACACACTGGGAGTAATTTATCTTAGGATTTTCCTTTTTTTTTTTTTATGACTTTTTTTGCCTCATTTGATATATTTGCGCAGAAATTTGCAACTTTTCCACTTACCTAGCAAAGTTAGCCATGCAAGAATTTTTCAGCATTTTGTCTGATGCATCTTTAAAATCCAGATTTGTAAGTAGGTAAAAGTAGTAATTTTGGCACAAATCATGGTTACAAAGTCACACATAAACTCGTCCTGACCAGGCTTAGGAAAACTCTGGCAAAAGCAAAGGAATCCAGCTTCAAACGAAACCCATGTGGATATATTAAACGTACAAATTTATTGGAAAAACGTCATAAAACGTCAAATCGACATGCAGAAAACCGCAAGAAAAGTTTGTGTGAAGGGTAGTGAGGAGATCGTCCGTTGCCTATGCGTTTCAGAGAAACATCTCCCTTAATCATGGCTCATAGGAAAAGAAGTTGCAGAGAAGTTGCAGAAGAGTTTAAGACTTATGTACAACTTTTTTTCATAAAAAGTCACAAAAACCCCAGAGACTCAGTTTCCTGATATATCAAACGCTATGATAAATCAAACACGTCCAAAACCCAGAAAAGACCAAACAAATGTCCTGACTAAAGATAAATGACCCCCACTGTGGAAATTTTTTTATTTTTTTTCATTCAGCAAAAGTCTGGCACATTGTTGTGGTATGAATTACACTAACAAATAGAAGGTACAAAGAAGACTGGACGGTCTCAAACCATCACAGGATTTATTATTCAGCATCACACACTGATACATCTGGAGCAACATCTGGCTGTCTTACTCTGCACTGTCCAATGTAAGTAAATCTGCCCCTTGATATCCATGGAACTTCATACACAAGTGGGGAAAGCAGCAAAATCTGTAAAATATACATTATTCATATACAATATAAACGTAGGGCAAAATGACAGTGTAACAAGATTTCACAACATTATTGTACAGATATGCCTGAAAGAAGAAGATGATCAAAAATAATCCAAGATTGCCTAGAGATCCAAATGGTGATTTATAAATAAGTATATTTTTTTCTCAAAATATAGACAAACCCCACCCACAGAATCTACAGAATGTCGGGGCTTTGATAACACCTCCTAGAGCACTTCTGGCTCTTTAGCAGGATTTTAAAAGTTGATCAAATAGAAAATAGAATTCATATCAATGCAATATAATATATGGGTTGGATTGATGGACTGATGTCTTTGTTGAATCTCTTTACTATGATACTATGAGCTAGTCGTATCACTGTATAAGGAAGTTCTGATGCTGCACAGAGGCCACAACGCAAATGCACCATAAACCAATGTTGAGAGCTTCCAGCTCTACAAGCTGGATTCCTTCCAATAGTTATTTTTTATTCCAAATTTGGTCAAAACATGGACATGACCAAACACCACAGACGGCGATCAACATGTTCCGGCACATGTCTTATTCATGATCACAAAAGAAGAACAATTTCAGCCTTAGAGAAAACTGCCTATAATATGCTATAGTTGGGGGATATACCCAATACAACCGAAAACAATCACAAAAATGTTCTGCAACTTATGGGATATCCAGTTGCAATACACAGAATATTTTAGTTTTGCCTTAAGAAATTAAGAAAGTTCTCAATGTTAGGGCAGTGATGGCGAACCTATGGCACAGGTGCCAGAGGTGGCACTCAGGGCCATTTCTGTGGGCACTCTGGTTCAGAGAGACCCTGCAGAGAAGCTACAATGATGTCTGAATTTTCCCTCTTTCTTTCAACTGTAATGGTGGCCTCATGGGGCCGATAGGATTGAAAAATGTGGAAGAACAGGTAGCAATAAGTTGCTGCTTGAAATGCCATGTTGGCACTTCACAGTAAATAAGTGGGTTTTGGTTGTCGCTTGGGCACTCGGTCTCTAAAAGCTTCGCGATCACTGTGTTAGGGCTTTCGCTCCGTTTATCCGGGGAAATAGGGCCCTTGTGTTCCAATAGAGTCCTAGTAGTTAGACCAAGTGGCCAAGATACTTTAACTTGTCATTTAACCCTCATTTAAAGAGGAAATGTGCTCTGATCCTCAAAATGTATAAGAAGGAAACTGGAGATAACTGAGGAGCCTGAACTCCAGAAAAGTAACTTAATTCATTGTGCCTCAGCTACACGGCATCTGGCTAAGATATTAATTTAATTTATTATTCCTGACGATTGGAAATGGAAATGACACTACAGACTGACTGGGGAATATTAATGACATCAAATAAGACGAGTGCTCAGCTTTCTATCAAAACTATACATAGAGATTTATAAACAGCTGTGCAAAAATGAAACTTGAGCTTTGATTGGTTGCCATGGCCAAGTAGAGTAGTTCTGCTCCCAGACACCTCTGATAAATCTCCCCAGACAAAGTGACAGTCAGAGACAGTCACTGACCATCTATCAGTGACAGTCACTGAAAGAGATAGAGACAGTCACTGAAAGAGATGGTCAGAGGCAGTCACTGAAAGGGATGGTCAGAGACAGAGAAGGTCAGAGACGGTCAGAGACAGAGATGCTCAATCA
>WNYA01005223.1:0-15804 GCA_019512145.1 Engystomops pustulosus
CATACTGACAACACAGACAGTAGCTGGTTGTCAAAACTGTAAATTAATTTTCCTTCATTGAATCATATACAAACCACTTATTAGTACATAAGATTAAAAGGAACCTCCACAAAACCCCCCATTTCTGTAAAAGTTGATAGCGCACAATCATTCATTGCATTGCCATTATATGTACAAGAACTTCATGTATTTTCTCCTGATTGCTCCCAGTCGTCAGACACCCAGTGTTTGGCAACGTTTCCTCTATCTTGTGGATATCAGATAAGTCATGCCCAGCTTCAGTGGCAGTGGACCCTTTGGACCACGCGGACGATGACACAAGCCGACACCTGGACAAAAATTTAAGTGGCACCTGGTCTTTGCCAAGCGTGTTGGACTTGCTGCACGTGGTACCACCAGGCATTCCACAGGTGCCACTTGTCCCGCGTGACGGCCAAGGCGAGGTACAGAGTCGGCAGGCAATCTCGTGGTTGGGGACAGCAAGGAAGTCCAGACAAAGGCAAGTTTCAGGGTCAGAGACAGAGAAGGAGGTCAGGCTTGGCAGCAAAGGGCGTAAGTAGGAACAGCCTGGGTCAGAATGGGGAATCCATCACAGCACAATATAAAGCTTTCTCGACACAGTAGTCTGTTGGAGCTCACAATTGATTGGAGAATAGTCACCAAAAATTCAAACCTTATGGGGAAATTATAAAGCCTTACCAGCAGAACCCCAGGCCCCCCATATTACTATCGTCTCCACCAAAGACCAGTAGAGACTTAGCTAATTACGGACACAATTTTTGGAGGGAGGGGGATCCCCCTTATGAGTTAATGAGCCACCACTTAACTGTCAGTAGCAGTGAATTAGGGGCAAGACTTTGTGATTCTCAATCTGCACGGCCAAAAGCCACTGCTCTATTCCAAATTAAGCTATGTAAGTAATGCACTTTCAAGAGAAGGTCGGAAGGTCCTCAAAATGTAACATATCATGAAGAAGAGTTCTACAAACTTTTCCAGGACTTTCACGATATCATTGGGAGCATACCAGTGGAGGAGGAACAAATGGCAGGACTGGGAACTAGGATGTCTTGTGACTGTGTTGTCACCTCTCCATTCTCCTGACACCTTCCATTCATCACAAGTGTGACCAAGGCAAAAGGAAAGGGACCTCTAAGATGGGGCGTCAAACAGTTCCAGGTTCAGGAGGACCCTGGGTCAAAAGTTTTCATAATGAACATATTCCATCTAGCTTGATGGTAACTGGACACCAACTGGCCTATAGGTCTCTGTCTCTATGTGGAAATTAACGACATTATTTTATTTAGTTGTTCTTTCCTTTTATCTTTTTGGACAACAGCCAAATATTTTGATGAACATCAATGGCGATGTATAAAAAGGAAATGTTTCTTCAAAGAAATCCTTTAATATTATGTAAAAGAAAAAATATCATCAAAGATCTAGGTTTCCCCACACTACAAATGGACACTTGCTTATGGAAAATAGTCAACAAGTTCTGGTTCTCTCCGTTGAGACCTCTTGTGCCCGGGAGATGGAGAGTTAGAAGTTTCCCACAGCATTGTGTGAATTAACAAGGAGCCTCAATTATGGAGATGGTGTCACCGCTCTATCGACATGATGAAGTGTGTTCTTGGGAAAGACACACTTCTTGAGCTTTACGAGTCTCCGACCGTTTGTTGTCTCTAACACTCAAGGCTTTGATGTCCCCTTGTCAGACATATCACACAGGAGTGATTAGATACAATAGGTAATCAGAGAGTATCACACAGGAGTGGATTAGATACAGTAGCTAATCAGACAGTATCACACATGTCCAGGATTAATCCAATAGCAATCATACAGTATCACACAGGAGTGGAATTGATACATAGCTAATCAGACAGTAATCACACGGATGGATTATACATTCTAATCGTACATATCACACATGATGATTAGATACAGTAGCTAATCAGACAGTATCACACAGGAGTGGATTAGATACAGTAGCTAATCAGACAGTATCACACCTCACATCACTTTCACACTTCTTATAGTCATAGGAGGAAGGACCTGTCTGTGTCCTGGACCAGGAGAGACCATAAACCCGTCCACAGGAGAAGAGGTGGATCTGGTACCAGCATGTAAAGCTGTGCTCCCTCACCTGCCCCCCAGATGGCGCTATCCCTGTACATAAGGCCATGTGCCCCCCAGATGGCGCTATCCCTGTACATGAGGCCATGTGCCCCCCCAGATTGCGCTATCCCTGTACATGAGGCCATGGTCCCCCAGATGTGTGCTCCCTGTACATAAGGCAGGTGCCCCCAATGTGCTAATCCCTGTACATAAGGCCATGTGCCCCCAGATGGCGCTATCCTCCCTGTACATAAGGCCTGTGCCCCCAGAGGGCGCTATCCCGGTACATGACCTGTTCCCCCAGAGTGCTATCCCCTTTACATAGCCATTGCCCCCCAGAGGTGCTTCCCGTTACATGAGGCCATTGCCCCCCAGATGTTGCTATCCCTGTAATGGATGCCATGTGCCCCCCAATGGCCGCGATCCGCTTAACCATAAGGCCATTGCCCCCCAGAGGGTGCATCTCCGGTACATGAAGCCATCTGGCCCCAATGGTGCTATCCCTGTACATGAGCCATGTGCCCCCCAGATGGCGTCTATCCCTGTACATAGCATTTTCCCCCAGATGGCGACTATCCCTTTGTACATAAGGCCCATGTGCCCCCCATATGGGGCTATCCCTGAACAATGAGGCCATGTGCCCCCCGAATGGCGCTTTATTCCCTGGACAGAGGCCCATGTGGCCCCCAGGATGGCGCTATCCCTGTAACATGAGGGGCATGTGCCCCCCAATGGCGCTATTCCCCTGTACATGAGGCCATGTGCCCCCCAGTATGGCGCTACCTTGTACATAAGCCATGTGCCCCCCAGATGGCGCTATCCTTGTTTTACATAGGCCTGGGCCCCCCAGGATGGTGCTATCCGGTGAAACTGAGGGCTGTTGCCCCCCCATAGTATGGCGCTTATCTAAGTTAGGCTGGATACATGGCCATGTTGGCCCCCCAGATGGTTGCTATACCCTGTACATAAAGGCCCATGTGGCCCCCCAGATGGGCGCTTATCTGGACATAAAAAGGCCATGTGCCCCCCCAAGATGGCGCTTCTCGTTACCATGAGACCTGTGGCCCCCCCAGATGGCGCTATCCTTGGACATTAAAGGCCATGTGCCCCCCCCAGATGGTGCTTTTAATCCCGGTACATAGGCCATGTGCCCCCACAATGGCGCTTTATCCCTGTACATATGAGGCCAGTGCCACCCACAGATGGCCTATTCCTTGTACATTAAAGGCCATTGCCCCCGGAGCGCTATCCTTGTAACATAACGGCCATTGTGCCCCCAGATGGTGCTCAATCCCCCCGGTACATTGAGGCCATGTGCGCCCCCCAATTATGGCGCTATTCCCTGGACATGAGGCCATGTGCCCCCAATGGTCTATCCCTGTAACCATGAGGCCATGGTTTGATCCCCAATGGCGGCTATCCCTGTACATGAAGGCCATGTGCCCCCCCAGAGGCGCTATCCCTGTACATAAAGCCACTGTGCACCCCCCCGATGCGCCATCCCTGTACATTGAAGGGCTCATGTGCCCTCCCAGATGGCGGCTTATCCCTGTAACATATGAGGGCCATGTTGCCCCCGATGGGGACTTATCCCTGTAACATGTAGGCCTGTGCCCCCAAATGGCGCTATCACCTACATAAAAGGGCATTGTGCCCCCCCCGATGGGCGCCATTTCCTGTAATGAAGGACATTGTGCCCCCCATACTGGCGCCTATCCCTGTACCACTGAGGCCATTTGCCCACCAGATTGGCGCTATTCCCTGTACATTAGGCCATTGTGCCCCCAGATGGGCGCTATCCCTTTCATTGTACATAGGCGCCATGTGCCCCCCGAGATGGCGCTTAATTCCCCCTGTACATAAGCCATGTTGCCCCCAGATTGGGCGCTATCCCTGTACAGGAGGGCCGTATGTGCCCCCCAGATGATTCGTTTATCCCTGACATGGAGGCCATGTGCCCCCGATGGGCGCTTATCCCTGTACATAGGGCCAGTGGCCCCCCAGGATGCGAGCTTAATCATGTTTTAACATTGAGCCGGTGCCCCACAGGATGGAGGGCTATCATTTGACATGGAGGGCCATGTGGCCCCCCCCAATGACGCTATCCCTGTACATAAGTCATGTTGGCCGGGCAAGCCTCCCACCCTCACTGTTTGCCTGTGATTGTTTTCCTCCTCCCTCTCGGAACACAGGAGGAAGTGTGAGGGACTGCGACACCGGAACACCACACTTAGGGAAGGAAAGGGGGAAACAAACTCTGAAATAATATTATCCCAACTTGCACCCTTAAGTATGTCCTGCCCATGAAGACCTCAGGTCCAAACACCTGTCAGCCTATAAACATTGATCTAGAAAAGAAGACAAACAATTGAGCACATGCCACAGCCTGATATAGAAAAAAGCTTCCTCTATCGCGGACCTTTGGGTCAATTAACCATCGGGGGAAACCACTAATGAAGGCCCAAGACCTTTGGTAAGACATTAGCTCCTTTCCTCAATGTGGCTGAAAACCTGCCATTGGTTCATCGTCCAGAAACTTGCAGTTGTGGGGTTGACCCAATGCTGGGTCTGCGTCACGGGCAAGGTCTTTATACAAATATAGCGCAGAAAAACCAGTACCAAGCATATAAACACACTGCGGATAGTGTTCCTGTTGCTTCCAAAAAACCCAAGGCGGACTAAGTCCTGAATCGGGGGTTATGACATCGTCCCATAAGAAAAGATGATTAGTCTTCGGATTCCTCCATATCGGAGTAGTATCACAAGGAGTAGGAACAAATCCGCTCACTCAGCTTCCTCAGCAGGTCCATGGGGTAAGTATGTTGTAGGTTTTCCTGAAGACAGCGTATGGTTCCAGGTTTTCTTTGAAGTAGAGGCATAAACTTGAAGGGGTGCAGAGGGTGCGGGTGAAACACAACTGGCTCATAGGTTACGGGGCCCTAAAGGTGTCACTTTCCCATAAGTAACATACATTGTCATCCAGGCCTATAGTACAGACTGGGGCCCATTCAGCTTCAAGATTATACCACTGTTTGGAAGTCTTCAATGGTCAGGAGAAGCCTAAAATCCAGAAGTTTGGGGAGAAGCCCAGGAGAAGTCTGGGTGAAGAGGAGATTAAAGCAGAAGGTCTATTTTGAGGGCCAAGGGTGGCATTAGATAGTTATCAGGTAGTTATATCAGAGATGTATGGAGGGGACAGCGTTTGTATGTCGCTGTTTTTAATCAAACTTGATACCACCGACGTCAATTGACCGGTTTAGACATGGGAAGAGGAGACAGAGGCTTGAGGGGGAGAGAAGAGGAGCATGATGATTTGGGTTGGAGGACCCTCACAGGTGGATGTTCATTATGAGAAGGATGATGATGAGGGACATGGTAATGGCAGATCTTTGCATTCCTATTCAGGTCTTGTTCCAATGCTCGCGCACACGGGCCCTCACCATTCCTGAGAAATCAGCATCATGATTTTGCCAACCGATACGATAAAATAGACTACCTACCGGCAGGTGGGTGGTGCCTGACTGAATGATCCTGCTCCACCCAAACCAAATTAGAATATTGTGGGTTGGAATTAACAGAACTAATTGTCTCGTAATCGGTGCGGCTAGAGAAAAAATATGGTAAGATTATAGCATAAGGATTATACTCTGCATTAGATTTTTTTTGGACACTTCCCCAACCTAAATTCTTTTATGCAAATGACTCCTCAATAAGGTCCACACATTGTTTTGATTGTGATGTTTTTTCTGTTCCTGACCTGATGGCATGCTGTGGGGTGTGAGGAACAGCCACCGGACAAACTTGGAAGGGTGAGGTAGAGGAGGACAAATGGGATGATGACCCTTCTGATTCTCCTGTGCCACAACCCTGAATAACACTATCCCTCTGCCCTCTGGATGATCTGCATTTTCAGGGTGGGGCACCTTGGTATGTCTCTTGGGGCCCCCATGATACTCCCCCCCTGGATTGATGTCGTTAACATGTTAACAGATTATTCAAAAAGTTTGAACTAGTAGAACACCATTTGGTTGACACATTTGGACCTAAACAGTTTATTCATAAGGGGCTCACATGCGCCCCTAAATCAGAAAGATTTGTTGAATCTCCTGGGGCTAATAGCTGCACATATTTTTCACCTACATCGTGCTCATTCCTAAAATCGCTGAAAGTTCTTGAAAATTTTTGTCCTTATGGACTGAAGGTAGTCATCACTGGAGAACAAAGTAACAAAGTCTGATTGGATCATTTGGTCAAAATATTTTCAAGCTAAAGGATCATTGAACTAATCTGAGTTTAAATGGTCCCATAGAGAATAGGATAAGGTCGGCAAAATCAAAAAATTGTAGTAATTGATGGCTCAGTCAAGAGTAGTTTTACGATGAACACTACCAAGCTTGTGAGGTTTCCACATGCCCGTTCTTGTGGAAGATTAGACTTACGAATCAAAACCGAGTATATACAGTATATGGTGAACTATAGAAGTATATGGCGGTCCAGCAAGCAGTTGGCCAAAAACCACCATAAGCAACCATAATCATAGATAGCATCATCTAGTTAGCCGTCTTTCCGCCTATGCATAAAATCCATGTTTTCATGAAGATCAGTTTTAGTCAAGCTCCTTGGAGCTAAGGACTACCTGGAGCAGAAGACTTGACTTCAGCTTTGGACCCGTTATCAGGACACCATCCCACCATCTACTCTGAGAGGAAAGGTGTTTAACAATATGAAAACAATAGGTATCAATGGGTATATCAAATGTCCCTCCTGGTTAAAGGTCTGGATCTGGAAGATTGGCAGGCCTCCATTACAAAGCTTAATAACCTTGACTTTTATGTATCCGCCATTAGCCTGCAAGTAGTTCCGGGAAATTGAAAGTCCAAGATTATAGGTTGATGAGACGACTCGTAAAATTTTCAGTTAAAAAAAAAAACTGCAGAGTATAGGAAAGTGTTCCCTTCCATCTTCTCTAGGTTCCTTGGAAACCTAATGCTTCAGGCATCATTCGTACATGCCCACCCGAAGTTGAACCGGGCCATAGCCCGGTTCAGGTGCAGAGGAGTTGGGTTGAGAACCCCTCCCACCTCCTCTCTTCATAGGCAGCCAATCCGGCAAAAGTATAGGTTTGTGGATGGTGCCTGGCTGGGTTGCGGTGCTGTGAGACTACACCAAACGGTGACCACCTTGTTACGGTCCAATGTACATGGGGGCCTAAGGGGACCATGTATATGTTACACTTGTGCCACACTAAAAGGGTGATCAGAATAAGATCGGAGATAACTATGGCCTGAGGTGCTGCCAGTGGCTTACTCCCCTCTTCCCCCTAAAACACATGCATGCTCGGTCAAGAGATCATTCCATGGGAGTTTAGTCAGAAAATTTTGAAAAGATTCCATTAAGGTCTACATAGCTTCTTCCTTCTTCATATAAATATACTACTTTCACACTTTTTAAATTGGTTCTCCTTGTTCGTCTTTATGGCACAAGCTGGCTCATCCGGGGTTTGCTTTATGGGCAATGCCAGAGTCGGGTAAGACTTTGGGCGTACTGAGTCATTGGGGTCATTACCAAGGGCCCGATTCTCGGTTTCCCCGACGTGTTACCACAAGATTTCCGTTGGCCGCATTTTCCCTGTATTACCACCGGGATTTTGGCGCAACAGTGACGAAATCGGGGGCGTACGAAACGAAAACCCATGGATCGAAAAAAAACCAACCATTTAAAAAAGAAAAAGTGTTTCGGACGGGCACTTACCTTCACTGAGGAATAGGCCGGTGAAACTTGTGCGTTCCGATGCTCTTCAGCACAGGAGGAACTGCCTTCTTAATGAATCCCGGCCGGACCCGAATCCACTGCAGAGAACACGTCGCTGAATCACGGAATGGACCGGGGTAAGTAAATCTGCCATTATGTCTGACCACAATACTCTGGAACCACAGACCAAAGTTCCTACATTAGATATGCTCCTTCTTGACAAAGGGACCCTGAGGCTACTAAATAATGATAAGTTATGTGAATTTGACTTGTTTTGGACTTATTTGACTCATTCTTGGTGTGGGATATGCACCCAGGAGACCCGAGGAGGAGCATAACCTGTAGTCCTTAATAAGGTGAGCACAGCTTTTTTTTATACTACTTGTATAATAAACCCCATGAATGCTAAATGTACAATAGGGTCTCCCCGACTTTGAACACGCAACAATGTGTCTTACTAAGTGGGTGGAAGATAGTACTTAAGACCTTCTGAAAGCATCTCAGCCTAGTGATGGCTAATATATCTAGACCCCCAGGAGCAATACCCAATTCTCATATTAAGGTGGAACCTAGCACGTGACCTTGGAAGACAAAACAACCGGGTGATTATCAAGATTGGTTGTGAAATGTGTTAAGGCTGCTCCAGGACAAAAGGCGAAGTGTGTCAGTCTTCACCTCTAGCCTTGTTTACCAGGTTCCCACCAACTCCTACCTTACTGACTTGGTTTGTTTCCACCTCTGCACTATATAACATTAGTGTATATGATCACTATAAGGATTTATGGAGCTTTATGCTTAAGATTACTGTCCACATGCATTTGGGGACAACGTGGGTGTCCATAGCTTGGATCCATACACGTTACACATTTAACCCAGTTTGTCATAAATAATGTTCCCATTCAGCTCATACATATCCTTTATTTCACACCAATAACTAACTGTATCCTTACCCCCATTTACCACCTGCGGACACACTTGCGTATTGGTGTTGGGTAATTGTTTTTTGATATGATTAGATGTGGAATGTTGCTGAGGCAGGAGCCAGGAAAAGAACATGGGCAGGCAGTGGGCAGGTTCATTGGTCTCCTGGTTGTGGACCAGCATCCCTTTAAGAGCAATACAATAGTGACTGATGGGTGGGCTAGAGAGTCAAGGGAGTGGTCTCTTTTGAGGGAGGAGTCTATTGATTAAGCTGAAAGCAAGTGTCCTGATCTCTACAGATCACTCTTGACTGTTGGACTGAACAGACCACTGCCAAGATGAGAAACACATACTACCCTCAAAGAATTAAATAAAAAGGTAAGATACCATCTAGAAAAAAACACAGCTATATAGCATTTCACTTTATAGAGTAACTTGCTTCTTTCCAGCAAGACTTTTAAAACAAAAAAAACTATGGAAACAGATGTTTTTTTTCCATTTTTGACTCTTTTTGGACCTTAGATATCTCCTCTTGGACCTTAAATATTATACCTTTGTTGTAATATACATAATTATTAAAAATGTATTTGAATATAAAAAAAAAAACTCATCCCATGTATCCTCTCAAACCTCATGAAGCCCGTCATAGAAAGAGAAGAAGCGGGACAGGATAACCAGAGTCTGAGAATTTGAGGACACTTCTTCTCGAGGCTACACATGATAGGTTTGGACTCATTTCACTCACATTTGATTACTTTATAGTTTTTATACTTCTGATGAGAGATTTTTTAGAAGTTTTTAATAAGGGATCCTCTAGTGGCCGATGTTCCCCACCATAAAAAGTAGGGACAGATGTCCTGGTGGTGGAGACTGAAAGTCGGAGGTGAGATAGTCATTTCCTTTTCGCAGTTCATGTCTTTCAAGGGTGATGTTGTAACCAGTAGATTCGTTGTGTGGGGGTGTTGATCACTCGGACATGTTAAACGACTTTGCTATTGGAAAATGTTTGTTATTTTTTCGCCCTACTACTAGTTGTGTAGGACTCTCACAAATTTTAATTACATTTCCTAGACAATAATTGTACAACTAAATCATTTGATTATTCTGTAAAGAAGAGAGATTTCATCAAATTGTTTCACAATTTAGGTTTTAGAATTTTAATATTGTTTTCTAATTTTTTTTTTTTATATAAAAGATAATTTTTAAAATCTATATATAGTCTGTTTTCGTCACTTCAAACTTACAATTGTATACATTTCCTAAGACAGTAATTGGCAACGTAAAATTTTTAGTGATGTCTGTAAAGAAAGAGAGAGAATTTCATCAATTGTTTCCCAATTTAGGTTTCAAGTTTATAATTGTTTTCTATATTTTTATATATAAAGATATTTTTTTTAAATCTATCTATAGTCTGTATCCACTTAAAAACTTATTGTTTATATTGACAAAATGTAAAATCAAAACCCTAATTTGAAACTTAATTTTCTTGTCTTGGACTATTTTTATTTATTTTGATTCTAAGCAAACAATTTCTTATGTTTTTTTTCTTTCCCTTTATTATATTACAGTCATTAAAGAATCCCAAGCAGAGAAAGGCTGACATATTGAAAAAGACTGTGCAATTTTTGAAACGGTGGTCATAATTCAGGTGAGAGATATCTCTCATTATTCCATGTCAACTTTTTTTATTTGTAACCAACTTTGGGACCATTTAATCGGGCAAACTATTTGGGTGAATCAATCAGGGCATTTTGTGTTTGTGTTTTTTCCTCATCTTTGCCCCATGTGAAATTTTTACTATTAATTAGTGTGGATTAATCAAATCCTCCGTGTAAAATATTTTATCAAACTATACTGACCCCATATGAACCTAAATGGGGGTCTATAATACGTTTTCCAAAATTTTTGGAGAAATTGTACAATTTGTGGTCTTTAAAACGCAGAAAAAAAAAGTGTCAGAAACTGAAGACATTTTTAATCTCCTATTTATTTTCGGTTACTAGATCACCTTGATGATGAAATTTGATTCTAATGGCGATATTCACAATGTTTTTTCTTTATTTTTGTTCGCAGGGCAAGAAGATGCTAAAAAAGGTCCATGTCTGGTTTCACTAATGGGTTCCAGGAAGGTCTGAGCCAGGCCACCATTTCTATGCTCACGGTCAAACAAATAAGATGAGAAGAAGAGAGGGACTTTGTTGGCGGAAAACTAGTCGCACATAGAGAGCGGAGTCCCAACGAGTGGGAAGAATCGGGATCAGATGACTCATTTGTCTTGACCAAAAACCAAATAATACCAAGTCCACCTCAAATCTCCAGGATCCCTGAACATCCCTTAACTATGTATCCAGAAAGACTATCTTGTCAAACCATTTCTTCACCACCCCTCAACCCCTCCAGTTCCACAGAAAACTCCTTCTTTTGGGAGAAATCCAACACTCTACACACAACTCGTCAGCCAGTCCTCACTCCAAGCAAACACAGCTTGTAGAAAGTCAGTTCAAAGGCATCTGTTCCCCAAGTTGCCCCCAGCTCCATTCATTCTTCAATCTCTGGTCTGGAGACCTTGGCCATGAATGTTATCCTTTTTGTTTTTTAATTTATTGACTTTTTGTAATTTTTTTGTAAATACTCATTGTGAAATTAAAATTATATTTCTTACTTGGTATTTACGTGTTCTACATGTAATTGGAAAATTAAAACAATAATGGATTTAATTTTTCTCTCCACTTATTTTTGAAATACTTTAAAGGGAAAATCTGCTTATTTCCAAAAACAGACCCCATGGGCCATTTCAGTATTACAGCTCTAAACATTCAAGTAATTGAGCTAAATTTTTAATGCTAAATAATTTCATTGAAATATTAACCAAACCATTTTGGAAAATGAAGTCTATTCCATAATATTTTTTTTTCAATTCAAATGATAAAGATAGAGATACTGTATGGGTATATATAAATGTTTCCAATATAAGTCATGGCATCAGGTCAAGGAAATCAGACTTAAAAGAAAAACTACAAATCGAAATCTCCCTATTAAGGTAGATCCGATGGTAGGTTCCTATTAAACTACTAAATTCCACTTTTTTTCCCTAATTCTAAAATGCTTTCTAGACTAAGCCCAACTTTATCTACTAATATGACATTTTCTGGACAGGCTATCTCCACGGCCTAGTATACTCTTTCTAAAATGGTATGTATAAGGTAGATAAAGTTTGGCTTTAGAAAGCATTAATAGGTCGGTTTTCTGATGGTAGTTTCCTTTCAAATGGGTTAAAAGACCACATTGGTGGTTGACCCCCATTCCAATAATCAACACAAACATGGGTCCCTCTGTAACAGCTCTTATACTACAGGACTTTGGGGTTCGTTTTGTCCTCTAAGCCATTCTCAAAGTCCTTTTGAATTTGCCCAGCACCCAACTATTTACTAAAAAAACTTTGGGAACGTCTTGTCCGGTCAGCAATCCTGAGGTCCATAGCAATCAGTTGAGTGTGATAGACTGTATCCACAGGGGAGAATGACTTTAATGGGAAGCCCTTGGCTTTCACCTTAATCCACCAAAAATTACAATATGCAACAAGGGTCCATGACGCCAATAGACAAAAGTTTTCTTCAGTGTTTTTTTGAGTTTATTCCCTTCTCAGACTGCCTCCTTTTTTATCAATTCATACTAGGGCGCCAAATAGTTCATAATAGTTATTCCTCTGCATGTATTGGCTGGTTATATCACATTAAGGGGTTGGCCACATTAGCTCATTGAGGAGTGTGTCAGTTCAGTAGAGGAGGAACAATGGCAGAAACTGGGAAACTAGGATGTCTTGTGCCTGTGGTTGTCACCTCTCCATTCTCCTGAACACCTTCCATTCATTCGCCAAGTGTGACAGGCAAAAGGAAAAGGGGACATCTCATATGGGTTGTTAAACATTCTCAGGTTCAAGAGGACCTGGGTCCAAAAGTTGCAGTACATGAGTCATATTCAATCTTAGCTTGAGCTAACTGGACACCACAACTGAGCCCGTAGGTCCTCTGTCTCTATGTGGAAATTAAAGACATATTATTTATTTGGTTGTTCCTTCATTTTATTTGTTTGGTACAATATTTTGATGAACATCAATGGCAGATGTATATAAAAAGGAAAGGTTCTTCATATAATTCCTTCAATATTGTGTAAAGAAAAAATATAAAAAAAGATCTAGGTTTCCCACACTACAATGGAACTTGCGTTATGGAAAAATAGTAACAAGTTCTGGTCTCTCCGTTGAGGACCTCTTGTGGCCCGGGAGACGGAGAGTTAGAAGTTTCCCACAGCATTGTGTGAAATTACCAAGGAGCCTCAAATTATGGAGATGGTGTCACCTCTTTATTGTGACGTGAAGTGTGTTCTTGGGAAAGACACACTTCTTGAGCTTACGAGTCCCCGACCGTTTGTTGTCTCTAACACTCAAGGCTTTGATGTCCCCTTGTCCTCCAGAGGTCTACTTGAAAGACCTCAAGGTGTTTCCTAAGTTATTGTGGGAGCACCTTCATGTTATAAAGATCAAAGTGCTTATCGTTCAGATCATCCGTCGGAGGCCAAAGCCAACCAGATATTTCACTGCTCTACAGGGTGGCCTTACAAAAGATGGTTGACCATTCAAAATGGATCAGCCAAAATGGTCCTTAAAAAGAGTTGGTCCAATGTTTACAAAAATATAAATAGCCTGTGTTGTGTGTGAGTGAGGTGGGGGGGGGGGTGTATAGTAGGGCGTGGTCCGGGCCATAAAAAACAAATAAAACCTTCACTTACTTTCTCCGGCACTCCCGTTGTCCCACACCATTGTCCGCCATTGTCTCTGTATTTTTACATGGCAAGCACTTGCTCACTACGAACACTATTTCCGCCCTCTTGGCACACCCACCCATCTCCTGCCACTGTGCCTAATTCACATTGAAAACTAATGCTGTTCAGGCTGGCAGGAGGGGAATAACAGGGGACACGGTACCGACGGACCGCGGCACTGACAAACAGGGAACGTTCAGAGCGTATAAATATAAGTTTCCAATTTTTCTACAGTCCACCCCCCCACCAACAGGCCAACCTATATATTTTTAAACAACCCCTTTAATATCTGTAACTCCATATTCAGGAAAACACAATTTATTTAATAGAGCGTTTTTCAAATGGGCTTTAACCAAAATCTCAGATGAATTTGAAGGAAAAAAAGAACATGACTGCATTGGCCGGGAATCTGAACCCGGGCCCTCCCGCGTGCAGGCAGAATTCTACCACTGAACACCAATGCTTTGTCTGTTTCTGAAGTTTTGCTTTTGAAAGTAATCATACTGACAACACAGTACGATGTGTGTTGCAAAACTGTAAATTTAATTTCCCTTCATTAAATTCATATACAAACCACTTATATTAGTACAATAAGATTAAAAGGAAACCTCCACAAAACCCCCCATTTCTGTTAAAAGTTGATAGCGCACAATCATTCATTCGCATTGCCATTATATGTACAAAGAGACTTTCATGTATTTTTCCCTGATTGCTCCCAGTCGTCAAGACACCCAAGTGTTTGGCAACGTTTCCTCTATCTTGTGGATATCAGATAAGTCATTGCCGAGCTTCACTGGCAGTGGACCCTTTGGACCACCGCGGACGAATGACACAAGCCGACACCGGGACAAAAATTTAAGTGGCACCTGGTCTTCCAAGCGTGTTGGACTTGCTGCACGTGGTACCACCAGGTCATTCCACAGGTGCCACTTGTCCGCGTGACGGCCAAGGCGAGGTA
This sequence comes from Engystomops pustulosus, assembly GCA_019512145.1. Classification (NCBI taxonomy): domain Eukaryota; kingdom Metazoa; phylum Chordata; class Amphibia; order Anura; family Leptodactylidae; genus Engystomops; species Engystomops pustulosus. The sequence continues at coordinate 14,564 of WNYA01005223.1, forward strand.
CAGAGTCGGCAGCGATCTCGTGGTTGGGACAGGCAAGAATCAGACAAGAGGCAAAGGTTCAGGTCAGAGCAGAGAAGGAGGTCAGGCTTGGCAGCAAAGGGGCGTAGTAGGAACAGGCCTGGGTCAGAATGGGGAATCCAATCACAGGCACAATATAACTTTCTCGACAACAGTAGTCATGTTGGAGCTCACAAGTGATTGTGAGAATAGTCACCAAAAATCAAACCTTAGGGGGGAAATTATAAAGCCTTATCCAGCAGAGAACCCCAGGCCCCCCATATTACTATCGTCTCTCACCAGAACCAGTAGCGACTATAGCTAAATTCGGACACATTTCGTTGGAGGGAGGGGGATCCCCCTTATGAGTTAATGAGCCACCACTTAACTGTCATTAGCAGTGAATTAGGGGCAATATCTTTGTGATTCTCAATCTGCACGGCCAAAGCCACTGCTCTATCCAAAATTAAGCTATGTAAAGTAATGCACTTTCAGAAAGGTCGGAAGGGTCCTCAAAATGTAAACATATCATGAAGAAGAGTCTACAAACTTTTCCCAGGACTTTCACGAGATCATTGAGGAGCATACCAGTGGAGGAGGAACAAATGGCAGGAGCTGGGAACTAGGATGTCTTGTGACTGTGGTTGTCACCTCTCCATTCTCCTGACACCTTCCCATTCATCCAACAAGTGTGACCAAGGCAAAAGGAAAGGGACTCTCAGAGGGGCGTCAAACAGTTCCAGGTTCAGAGGACCCTGGGTCAAAAGTTTCATTAATGAGACATATTCCATCTAAGCTTGATGGTAACTGGACACCAACTGGCCTATAGTCTCTTGTCTCTATGTGGAAATTAACGACATTATTATTTAGTTTGTTCTTTCCTTTTATCTTTTTGACAACAGCCAAATTTTTTGATGAACATCAATGGCAGATGTATAAAAAGGAAATGTTCTTCAAAGAAATCCTTTAATATTATGTAAAAAAAAAATATCAAAAAGATCTAGGTTTCCCACACTACAAATGGACACTTGCGTTATGGAAAATAGTCAACAAGTTCTGGTCTCTTCCGTTGAGGACCTCTTGTGCCCGGGAGATGGAGTTAAAGTTTCCCACAGGCATTGTGTGAAATTAACAAGGAGCCTCAAATATGGAGATGGTGTCACCTCTTTATTGTGACATGAAGTGTGTTCTGGGGAAAGACACACTTTCTTGAGCTTTACGAGTCTCCGACCGTGTTTGTTTTG
>WNYA01005224.1:0-15799 GCA_019512145.1 Engystomops pustulosus
TAGGTTGGTGGCTAGCACAGGGGGTTGGTAGGTTGCTGGCTAGCACAGGGGGTTGGTAGGTTGCTGGATAGCACAGGGGGTTGGTAGGTTGCTAACTAGCACAGGGGGTTGGTAGCTTCTTGGGTAGCACAGATGGTTGGTAGGTTGGTGGTTAGTGCAGATGTGTAAGTTATAAGAAGAGAAAAAGATAATATCTTAGTAAACCCCAGAAGTCCAGCTCCAAAATTGCAATTCGACTTAATAACTAAATATGAAAGAGAAGAAAAATGTTAAAACTAGATAAAAATATATGACTTACTAAAAGAGGAAGCCACTAAAACACAATAAAAGTGCAAAAAACAGGTTTTCACTGCAGATTCGGCTTTTGCAAAAGGAAACTGGCAAAGTCTGGACCAAAATATGTGCAAGTGTTTCATAGTAAATCTGAGGTGGAAAACATCTGCAGCCCAAAACCATAATCCATCAGTCTATATTGTAGAGTTGCTATCAAGAACCTGGCTCTGTACTTACAGGTTTCCGTCTAGAGAAGTATCTGCCAGTACATGGAGCTGAAGTGGTGGAGAGATGTCACACAGGACATGGATGAGCTTCTACCTTTTATAAGATGCTGGATGAAGCCCTGGAGATATTTGTGCTTCTCTAAGTCTGCTGATTATCTCTGAGGGCTTGAGAACCAGGGAGTAGATGGAGAGAGAACAGAAACTATTCAGAATGTTAGAGGAACTTTCCAGACAAGGCTGATTCATTGAATTACCCTTGTGATGTCCATTGGCACATTGTAATAGATCTATTGATAATACACAGCCCCAAAGATGTTGTGATGACGGATTGTCACTCCCAGATGTCATCATGGGGAGTGTTAATCCCAGCCAAGATGGTGGAGACCATGCTATTAAAGTGTTAACATTCGCAATTAGTGCTAGCAATATGCAACAAACACCTACCCTCCCAATACACGTGCAGCCGACGTGTGACGTACAAATACATCACACGCCGTTGAGGGGTTAATATAAACTACTCTAAACTAACCAATGACAAAACAATAAAATCTCAAAATGTGAAACCCATCCAGTGTAGCTCTGACTGGTTAGTCACTATTTAGTGAACCTACAATCCATTTCCTCCAGGTTTGACCTCTAGCTCCATCCATCTTACATTAAATGTGTCCAATGTTTAATTCCTTGCTGACCCATGGAACTCCTTCCCCGCATAATTCTACCAGCACCATGCTTCATGATGGTGTCTTCAGGGATATGTGCAATGTTGTATTTCCTACAAAAGGGCAGTTAGACCAGGACCTTTAGGACCTTTAAGTCCTCATTAGAGATGGGCGAATTTTAAAAACATTTGTTTTGCCGAGTTCGTCGACTTTTACGACAAAATCATGGTGAATCACGTTAAAAATTAATTCCTGGCTGCAGAGAGCCTGCGGGGGGTTGCAGAACGTTGTGCCATGCTTAAATATGCATAGGGAGCATGGTTTGGTCTTCAAACAATGCTGTGTTTTAGTATGACATGCACATGACAGCCGCGGGGCTTAGAATCGCTTCACTCTTCACTTCCATGTGCACTAACAGAGGCCAACTTCCCCAAATAAGTGAATCGGTAATTTGACAAGGTAATGTCTGTGCCAGCTCGAAAGGACTGAGCTGAGGGCCAAGATCCCACTATAACATCACAGAGTGCACTCTTTTTACACTGACATCAGATGATTCCATAGATTATGACAGAACCTGTTCAGTTAAATGCGGATACATGTAGAAATTCCCCAAAAGAGTGGAGAGGATGTCGGCAGTAATTCTGCATTGGCGTCACTGATCATTTTGCCCTTCTTTTCATCCATCAGTGTCTGCTTTCAATCGGTCAATAATCCATCATCATTATTGCTAAAGCCAAAAACAAACAGGTGTTGATCCAGAATAGAGATGACCAGTAAATGGGATAGTTGCATGTCCTCTGTGTTCTGTATCCACTCCTGCTTTTGGCTATCAACCCTGAAGTTTTTCATTCCTTCTGACAGATGAAATGAAGGGGAAAACATAACATAGTGGCAACATCATAGAGTGGTGGAGGATGAAAACAGCGTTATGAAAATCACAGGGTGTTCCAGGGAGACAGCAGTCAGTTGGCAGCAGCATGAGTAGGCTGCAGAGTGTCACAATTATAAATTATGAAGGTGGCAGCAACATCTTAGGCCACAGAGTGGCAGAATGATAGAGTGTGGAGGTGGCGGCAGCAGCAGTATATCAGAGAGTTGCACAATCACAGTGTGTATATGTGGGTGGCAGCAGTAGCAGCAGCATGAGGCTGCAGAGTGGCACAATGACAAATTCTGGTGGTGGTAGCATCAGCAGAAGGTCAGAGAGTGGCACAATTACAGTGTGTATAGGTGAGCAGCAGCAGCACGAGGCCAGATTGTGGCACAATTACATTTTGAAAAATGACAATGAGAAAAAACATCTTCTTCCATGTACTTGCCGCGTACTCTGTTTGAAAATTGGACTTTTTAAGACGTGGATTCCAAAATGTCAAACGCTATATATATGTAGGAGCCAATACTCCACAAACCGTCATCATGTTGTTAGGAACTAGAAATTGATGGAGCTCAATATAGGGTTTAGGTGGGAAAGTCAGGTAGAAATGGCAAAAGATTTGAGACTGGATTGTAGGTTCAGCTCCCAGCAGGACACTGATCCTCAACATCCAACCAAAGCTTCAATGGAAGGGTTCACATCAAAGCAGATTCATGTATTAAACTGGACAAGTCAGAATGAAATTCCATCAAGAATTTGTCTTGTTACTTAGAAAATGCTTTTCCCAATCTGCCTGGTCTGGAGTTATCCTACAAAGAAAATCGGCAAAACTTCCAGCCCCTAGATGTGCACAGCTGTTAAAAATCAACAAACTTCTCTTTGCAAAAACGAATGGCTCTGGGTGGCTGAATACCTTTTACTATCCACAATTTTTCTAGAATAAAATAAAACTATCCACAAATACTTTACACTTTATGTGGCTCTGACACATTCAACGTCAATAAAACAACATTTGATTTTGTGGCTATAACATTTAAAAGTGAGGGTCATTTATGGGTTTTGTTTCTTTTTTTTTTCACCCACCGACCAATGTTCGCCGAAACATTATTATTCAGTCCTGCGCTTAATCTATGTGGACATATGAAAAAGTAACAATTTTTTGCTCAATTGTTAAAATAAACTCCAGTCCCGAGCTGATTCCAGGCAATGCAATGGGCAGCACATGACTTTGCCCAGACAAAAAAATATAAGAAGATACCACAGTCCCGATAGATGCCTGGATCTATGAGTAATGTCCCTGGCTTATCATGACGGATTTTAATGGTAGATTAACTTTGATTTCCTCAAATTTGTTTGTGCAAGGAGAAACCCCACATTGGAGCAGCAATATTGTCATTCCCTAAGATGTGCAGAGAAAACATTTTGATTAGGATCACCAAGCTGCCTCCTTAGTTAGACTGATGTATTGACAATTTACGTTGACTTCCATGCAATGGTTGAAGGTTGAGCTGACTGATACCATGCTTGTCTAGGTTACTCAGGGTTGGAGTTTGCTAAAACCTATGTTACATGCCATGTTCTCCTTGGTGTCTGTCTGACCTGCGATGGTGGTGACAGGGAGAAAAAATTGACCATGTAGCAGATCTGGTCAAATCTTTTTGAAACTTTGTTTTTGTGCTCTACAGGCAGGTTATAAACAGGTGGACCACACACCACAATCCTCAATTGTTTCCTTAATTCCAGAGGCCACATGTTCTCCTATGTTTGTTTTTTTTTTACATCATGGCCGTTGACGCTCAATGCGATCCTCTTAGTGGGCAGAATGGCTGGTTGAGATTTCGAACATCTAGAAGATGTTGTCCTTATTGGCTGCCTCTATGGATCCGCTGCACATTTCTACCATATTTGACAGCCATGGATGACATTTGCCTTCTCTACTGAGTTCCACAAGATAGTTGAAGGGCATCAATAGAGAATGAAGGCTTTCTCCTCTGCAAGATGACTACTAACTAGCTTTCCATCTCTACCCCCTCCCCACTTCCTTTCTCTTCCAATATTTGTCTACTCTTATGTGAAGAATTTGTTTAAACTGTGAATGTATGATGATGCTCTTAGAATGGCTGTGGTTCTTCAACTCCTCACAACATTTCCTAAAGGACAATTGTGAATGGTTCCTCGACTGTGTAAGACTGTTTAATGATGCATCATACTTTGATTTCCTTTGACCTGTTGCATTTGTATTTGCTTATGTGTTTCTCCTTATGTAAATAACTTTTAGAAAATTGAAAAATTTAAAAAAATTTAAAATAAAGACACAGAAAGGAAAACATCCAACGAAGATGACTCATTTGGTTGGATATTATCAGGACTTCAGCTTCTTGAAGGCTTTTTTGATGTCTTTATTTCTTAGACAGTATATGACAGGATTAAGTAATGGAGTCACCACAGTGTAGACGATGGAAAGAACTTTGCGTAAAACAATAGAATTTCCTTTTTCTGGGATCAAATAAATGGAAAACAGAGTCCCATAAAATATAGACACCACGGCCAGGTGGGAACCGCAGGTGAAGAAGGCTTTTTGTCTTCCAGTGATGGACTGGATCCTGAGGATTGAGAGGACAATATATACATAAGAGATGACGGTGATAAAAAATGGGAGCACAATCAAAGGGAAGCACATGACAATGGATAGTAACTGAATGTGCCTAACACTTGAGCATGAGAGCTTCAATACTGGATCAAAGTCACAAAAGAAGTGATCGATAATATTTGACTGACAGAAGTCAAGTTGGGACATATTTACTGTTTGGGTAAATGTTATAGTAAAACCTATGAGCCAGGATATAAGGATATATTTCAGGCAAAGCAAAGGATTCATTAATGAATGATAATGCAGGGGGTGACATATGGCTAGAAACCTGTCATAAGACATTGATGTCAAGAGAAGACATTCTGAAGATTCAGAAGAACCAAAGAAACAGAATTGTGTGAGACATCCCGAAAAAGACATAGAAGAACCATTGTGGAGGACCATATGAAGCATGTTTGGCACAATATCTGAAGTTGTCATGATGTCTGAAGTGGTGAGTTGTGTCAGGAAGAAGTACATGGGAGACTGGAGGTGCCTGCTGAAGGCCACCAAGGTGATGACCATGAGATTTGCACATATGGTTGTCAGGTAACTCATGAAAAGAAAGAGAAAAAACACTATTCTGAAGCCATGAAGATCTGGAAACCCAAGAAGGATGATTGTAGTGACATTCTCCATTTCCTATAAAAAATGGATTATGAAATCTCTCACAAAAATTGTCTTTTAGTTTTATAATCTATACAGCAGAAATAATACTTCGTTGTACAAAGAAAAAATTGAACACTAACAACACCCCCACATTTATGATGTTTTACGATGTCCTCCAACATATATATGACTTGTCTATCCTTCTGTAACAGATCTGGGATGAGGTGGAGTAGGTTGTCCTCACCAAACCTTGTAATATATAAAAGAAACTCATAACTCCTTGACCGCTTGAGAGACATAAACACATTACAAAGCGTCAACTTATCCCCCAACAAGAACAACTACAACAAGTATTAGACAAGGTACAATTGAGGCAGGACTTAGTATGTGGTCTTCATTTAGGCCGTAAAGTTTAATATACTATATTGGCCAATTTCAGATAAGAAAAAAAATCAAACATTTTTCTTTCCATTCACCATATAAATCATAGGTGTTCAAAGCAACTGCCTTGATCTAATCGATTAGGATATGGATGAGAGGAATTGGAAGAAGAATTAACCATTGAAGAAGTGTTCAGTATCACATCTCGATGCTCAGAGGTCAGAGAACGCCAAAAAGAAGGTTCTAGATTTCTATGATTCTGTAAAAGTTTTTAAACATAAAATTGCTATCAACAATTCCAATGTGTTGAATACCAAGTAGTCCTAGCCAGGTTTTTCCAAAAGGTTCATCTCCAGCAGAATACAATGTTGAAAGATGCTGAAAGAATTCAAGAAGCGTAACACAGGAAATAAAAGTGTCTGGACAAAAAATCAGGACATCTACAAATCTCCTTGGATGACAGGAGGAATGTGCTCCGCATGGATGAACAAAGGATAATTACTGCAAACAAAGACAATAAGAACCCATGTACCACAACCATTTTACCAAATTAACTCAATACCATCACAGTCAGGTAAGAGGGGATAGATGTGTCGGTTTGGGTTTTGTTTGTTCTATCCGATTGTGGACATAGAAATGTCATAGAATCTACTATGAAATCCTTATCCTACCGAAGGTGACTAAAGAACAATGCAGCATCAGGAACGCCCCGTACTGGCCCACTACACCGCTGGCCGTGCTTTTCTTCTCACCTATCCAGCATAAGGGGGGAATAGGTGCAATCCCTGGCCGTACGGTGGGAGCTATGCTAATGTCAGGGCTTGTTTGCCAGACACTGATAAATCCTCTGATGGAACTTGTGTGCCGCAGTATGATTGAGGCCCTGCTCCTCCGGCATCACTGGATAAATCAAGAGTTGGAAGTTTAACCCTGGTTCCTGGGTGAGGGGCCTTAAGGGTCCTTATAATATACCAATAAGATATAAAGACATTGGCCCAAATATGTTAAAAGTGTTGGGATGTGCCTAATATAGTTTGCACCTGCTATATTTTTGGGCACACATATTTTAAAGCCCCTGCGCCAGTTTATTTGTCTGGCTTTCTACATTCTTTTAAGTCCAAACTGCTTGTCCACGGCTGCACTATACCCGATGTGACACAAAATTCTGCACTGAAGAGGGCGTCCGGTGCTCAATCGGACTGTGCGCCACATTTATCATGCAGAGTTAAACAGAATTGTATTGCCCCATGTTAAAGGTGCAAAAAAAAAAAAAAGTTGTTGCACTCTATCGGGGCAGTGCAGGGGGCACCAGATTCATGAAGCTCCTGCATAACAATCCATCAATCTGGCGCCCCCCACTCACTACACAGGCAAACACTATTTGTGATACATGTGGGCAATTATGTAATAGTGTTCGGTCTGTTATGACAGGATGTTTATGTTGCTGTTACGTTCTTTGTGTTGAGTCGCAGTAAAAAATGTGGCACAAACTAGGAACAACCGCCACCACGCCCCTTTAAGTTCACAGTATTATTATGCAAACACATAATAAATATCCAAGGACAAAATACACTTTTTTTGTATGCAAATCAGTGCAAAAAACTGGCACAAGAAGACCATCAACTCAGTGCTGTCTACTACTGGGAATCTGTCTCTTTGTAGGTCACCTACTGGTTTGGCTTTTATCCTAGGCTTCCTTTGACGTCAGACATTGACGTAGATGGACCTACCTTTAATAAGGTGACACTCAGGGGGAACAGCTTTACTTATTTGAAAACTAATTTGCATTTTCCTTCCTTAAACTGAAAAGAGAACACGGGGTCACGGAAAGTGCCGGTTCCCTGAATCATTACTTTACTATAATGTCTGACATATATACAATAATGGAGCATAAATCCTGCAGGATACTTAAAGTTGATGTCTGAACAGATATGACGACAATCAGAGCTGAATCCTTCAGCGTTTAGGAGGAAATACCTGATGCAACCATAATGTAAGAGTGAGTGCACCGTGTGGAAATGTTTCCTGCAGATTTAATCCTAAATTTCCACCTCCAATAAAAGGAGAAAACACGAGGAGGCAGAAGGGACAGTAAAGATTCTCTTGTGTAAGAGGTTCTGGCTGCAGATTCGTCCTGTAAAGTATCTGGCTCTGTACTTACAAGTTTCCTTCAAAGGAATGATCTGTCGGTAGATAAAGCTGTGACTGGTGGAGAGACGTCACATAGGATACCGAGGTTCTATCTTTTATGAGGTGCTGGATGAAGCCCTGGAGATATGTGTCCTCACAGAGCCTGATGATGATCTCTGAGGGCTTGAGGCCCGTGGGAGGAATTTGGAGAGAAAAACAACCAACCAGAACACTAACATAATAATGTAATGTAGGGTTTCTGTGAATACTATGGAATGTGACAATAAATGTAATAAAGTCATGTATAAATAAAGCTGCGGAGATGCCGGTAGTCCAGTATTGATCCCTTTAGTGTCAATAACAGTGGACAGAGCTCCTCACACTATAACCAGATACTTCAGAGAAACCTTCCGTATCCACCTTTGTCCTATCAAAGCCCAACAAGGGACTCTCCTGGAGATACTACCCCAAGGACCTATGTTACATGAGGATTATTAGCCCCAGGTGCAGAACCTACATTTATCCACATTGAACCTCATTGTCAACACACAGGCGGATGTGGTGGTGACTGCTGTATGGGCACACGCCAGGGCATCGAAGGGAAGCCAAGCCAATCAGAGCAGATTATGCATTGTCCCTTTTTATTGGCTGTACAATCTTTTTTTTTGGCAATGTGGACATATAAGGGCTTATTTTCTGCGACATTAGATGCACTTTACAAATACTTCATTTTAGTGGGTCATTAGCTTATTGATGAGATTTTATTAACTCCTAAATGTATGGAGGAAAAGAAAATTGGCAATTTTGGCAAGGATCACAGGAAGGGGCAGGAACTTAAGGCAAGCCAGCGCCAATATTTGTGTGCTGGCATAAGCCCTAGGAGACGGGGACCCACCGCTGGAGCAAGGGGAGGTAAGTTCTGACTAGCTCCAGGGGCACATGGGTGCGTCCGTTATCTGGGACAGGTATTGCGGGAGCACCCGTGACAGTACCCCCCCCCCCCCGGCCCCCCCCTCCTTTTCTTGGTCCCGAGAAACATCTGGAGGAGAGTCCGAACCAAAATGTTCTCTTTAGGCTCCCGGGATCTCTCCTCAGGCCCGAACACCTTCCAGTCGGCAAGAAAGAACCGCTTACTCCTCACAATCTTTATGTCCAAAACCTCCTCAATTTCATAGACATCTGGGGAATCTGCCTCAAGAGCAGGAGGAGGGGATTGCTGGGAGAAGCAGTTTAAGATGACTGGCTTCAGGAGGGAGACATGGAAGGAGTTTGGGATGCGCATAGGTGGAGGAAGGCGGAGCTTGTAGGCCACTTGATCGATGCGCTTGATTACCTCAAAGGGACCAAGGAATCAGGGACGAAGCTTGTAGCTGGGTATCTTGAGCCGGACATATCTGGAGGACAACCATACTTTTTCACCAGGAGAGAAAACAGGAGGAGTTTCAATGTTTCATAGTAGCCTGAGTTTTGATACAGTCTCTAGCTTGTAAAAGGGACTGGCGGGTCTGGTCCCAAATAGACTTGAGGTTCCTGCACCAAATCCTCTACCGCAGGGACATCAGAGGGAGAAGACAGCAGAAGAAGAGGAATACGCCCATAGACCAAAAAGAACGGAGCCGAGCCAGTAAACCCAGAGTCCAGAGAATTGTAGGAGAACTCAGCCCAAGGTAGTAGGTCAACCCAGTTGTCCTGAAGGGCTGAGACGAAGTGGCGGAGGTAGCAGCTTAAAGTCTGGTTCACCCTCTCTACTTGACCATTAGACTGAGGGTTGTAGGCAGAAGAAAAGTCAAGGTTGACCTGCAGTTGGTTGCACAAACTGGACTCCTCGATCGACACTATGTATAGTGGAAGAACATGCAGCCGAAAGATATGTTTGAAGAATAGACTGGCAAGCTGTGGGGAAGATGGAAGACCTGGAAGGGGAACAAAATGGGACATCTTTGAAAACCGGTTCTTCACCACCCAGATGACAGTACTGCCTGAGGAGACAGGCAGATCGGTGACAAAATCCGTTGCCAGGTGGGACCACGGGTGACTGCGTATCGGTAAAGGCAGTAACAGTCCAGCCGGTTTGAGACGAGAGGCTTTGTTGCAGGCACAGGAGTCGCAGGTTTCCACAAACTCCTGAACACCTTTGACCAGTTCTGGCCACCAGTAGTAGCAGGAGATGAGGGCCACGGTCCATTGCACCCCAGGGTGCCCAGCCACACGGAAAGAATGTCCCCAAAATAAAATACTCTTCTGGAGAGCAGGTCTAACATATATCTTGCTGGGAGGTAGCTGCCGAAGATCCAACGGAGCTGCAACAACAAGCTGGTCCGGAGAAATTATGTGCTGAGGAGCAGGTTATTCTCCAACAACATCCAAAGCAAGGGACAGGGCATCAGCCTTGATATTCTTGTCAGCCGGGTGAAAATGAATAAGCAGGTCAAAGCAGGAGAAAAACAATGACTGGGCCTACTTGGGATTCAGGCACTGGACTGTCTGGAGGTACAGTAGGTTCTTACGGTCGTTTTACACACTCACGGGATAGAGAGCACCCTCCAGAGCAAGTTTGATGGCCAACAGCTCTCTGTGTTCAATCTAATAATTTCTTTCAGCTGGAAAAAGGTCTTGGAAAAGAAGCTGCATGTATAAGTTCACTTTCTCACTTTCTCCTACGGAGGATGCATCCACCTCAAGATCAAAAGGTTTGTATCAGGCCTAGGGAGTGCTGGAGCAAAGGCAAAAGCGGACTTCAACTTCACCCTTCTTAGTGAGTCCCACGATGGGAGACTACAGTGGAGAAATGGGGAATAAACTGTCAATAATAATTCGCAAACCCCAGGAACCTCTGTATGGTTTGGAGGCCTTCTGGACATGGCCACTGAAGAACTGCCGACAGTTTTGCGGGATCCATCTGGAGGCCTCTTTTGGAAATTATATAGAGGAAGCAAAGGCAGTGCTGGTAACACTGGCATTTCTCCAGTTTGGCGTAAAGATGAAGTCGACCAAGAACATGTCGTACTTGTGTCAGGTGGGATTCAAGGTCTGGAGAGTAAACCAAGAAGTCATTCAGGTAAACAACGACACACATATAGAGAAGGTCCCGGAAAATATCGTTAAAAAATTCCTGAAAGACAGCAGGGGCATTACACATTCCAAAGGGTATTACTAAATATTCAAAATGCCCGTAACGAGTATTAAACGCCGTCTTCCACTCGTCACCTTTGCGGATCCGGATGTTATTGTAAGCCCCATGGAGACCCAGCTTGGAGAACACTCTGGAACCGCATAGGCGATCAAAGAGTTCCGTAATCAACTGCAAGGGGTAGCGGTTTTTAACTGTGATCTTGTTCAGCCCTTGATAGCCTATACAGGTACGTTAGGAGTTGTCCTTCTTGGTGACAAAGAAGAAACCTGCACCAGCCGGAGAAGTGGACTTCCGTATGAAACCACTTTGCAGATTCTCCTTGATCCTTGGAAATGGCAGCCATCTCGGGAACAGAAAGCGGATAGATCTGACCTGTAGGAAGATTGGCACCTGAAGATCCACAGGGCACTCATAAGGATGATGTGGTGGCAAAGTCTCCACTTGTTTCTTAGAGAAAACATCTTCAAAGTCCCGGTAACAAGCTGGCATACCCTCCAGAGACTTGGAAGACACAGAAGAGGTCATGACCGGAAGTGGTGCCACCATGTATCGAGATTGGCATTCAGGGCCCCAATGCAGTCTTCCAATTGAGGACCGGAGCATGGAGTTGAAGCCAAGGAAAACCCAGAAGAAGAGCTGATGTGGAGTGAGGCAGGACATAGAAGACCAGTCTTTCCTGGTGTAGGACTCCAACTTGAAGGCGGATGGGGGTCCAGGCAGGACCGGACTGGATCGGAAAGAAGCTGTCAACCTGCATAGGTTCACCTGTAGACTGTGCAACCGGAAGATGGAACGCCACCTGGAAGACCAGAGCTAACCAAGGCAGACGTGGACGCCGGACAAGAGGTCGCTTGTTCCACAACTCTTCAACTCGTTCCTAGAACCGCACAACTATCCAAGTGGCCAAGGCGATGAGACCACTCAGAGTAGCCGGCAGATCGCAGCCAGCCAATGCTTCTTTAACCCGAGAAGATAGTCTCATCTTAAATGTCACACATAAAAAAAGTTCAGATGCCAAGGTGTGGAACTGAACAGCGTATTCACCCACAGATGAGTCTCCTTTGCGTAGGTTCAGTAGTGCGGGTATCTCTAACATGGACCGTAACTCCACCAGGAAAGTAGGATGGGTGGCCATAACTGAATCGTTCCTGTCCCACAGAGGAGTAGCCCAGGGCCTTCCAAGAGAGGCGAATGATGATGAATACCACCTTGGACTGCTCGCTGACAAACTGGCGTGGCATTAACTCTATGTGCAGCGATCACTCTGTGATGAAAGCAGTGTTTGGTCTTGCGATGACTCCATGGCTTCAATCTGTGTCTCGATCTCCATGCTTATTCATAGGGAAATGTCCAAGGCGTGTGCTCACCTGAATAAAGCTATATGTTCAGACACAGTCAAATAGAGTAAAAATAAATAAATACCTTATCTTCATGTTGCTGAAGTTAGGGACTTGGCACGTAGCCTGCCATATTCAAAATCTAGAACTACTCCACCATGATTAGTATATTACCACAAAAGAAACGGAGTTACAGCATTCATATAAACACTGGAGTGTCCTACAAACGGATGCCACCTTAAAAACAATTTTAACAGAAAAACCTCTCCTAACGGCCCGCAGGAGCAAAAATTTAAAAGATATACTAGTGCAAAATCACTATATCACTAAAATAGAAAAACCCTTTGGGCAGAGGACAAAAAAGATCGGCAGTTTCCCATGTGGTCACTGCATTTCCTGCCCCAATATGTTACGTTCCCACACATTTAATTCAGCTGACGGACAGCGTGTATTTACAATCAGAGATTATATCTCTTGTAACACCACTGGAGTTGTGTACTGCGCCACGTGTAGCTGTCCGAAAATATATGTGGGACTGACCACAAGGGAACTAGGCACTAGGGTAAGAGAACACGTCCGAGACATTATCAAGGCGAAGAGCACGACCAATCCCAAAGAACTCAAACCAATCCCGCGACACTTCTTCCACCACCATGGATGTGATCCTAGAGGCCTTTCTGTAAGAGGTATCGAAGTAATACACTGTGGAATCAGTAGGGGAGACTTGAAAAAGATCCTGGCACAGTGAGAGTGTAGGTGGATAGTCCAACTGGGGACTATGTCCCCAGTCGGTCTTAATGAGGCACTCAGCTTTATTCCATTTCTATAAATTGAGAGCGCCCCCGGTAGATAAGAGCTACACTTATCTCTACCATTCACTGTTTTTAATTTTAATTGTAAATCTTGTATTGTCTTGTTAGAATTATCACACAATACGTTGGGAACAGCCGGATATTTAAAAAAATGAAAGAGAACCATACGAAGATGTATCCTGTGTTCTGGGAGAATATCGGCAGAAGAATAATTAATATCTACGTGGCTCTTTGGACCAGAAAGAAAAATTACCTATACCAAAGATATTACACGTCATGGAGCCGGGAGGACGGCATATATTGGACATATTGATGGGGGATAGCCAATATCAATACCAAAAGAAGTGGTTTCGTGGAGATGCTGCAATATATGCAGCATATTTGCATGGCCTGCACTTTAAATAGAGGTTTGAACACTATAGGTGCTTAGTAACAGAGCTTTAATGGGTCATGTAATTTCTATTATATACAGACCCCCTTTTTTATTTGGTTTTGCACAAATCTTGTTTTTTTTTGTCTTTTTGAGTTCACTATATTTTTAAAAGCAATTTTTGTGATCCTGCACTGGATATTTTTGGTGTGTATACATGAAATGGAGCAAAGGTGCTTTTACCTGTCTGGCATCAGCACTGTCACTTTATTATGCACTTAACACTTTATATATATGATGTGGTAGGCACACAATGGACCGTAATTTATTCCAACATATTTATTCCTTTTTCACAATTTGGTCACAATGACTTATGTTTCACCTATTTATGCTACAGTCATGGCATTGTCCACAAGTTAATGGAATAGTGATAACCATCAATATGACACTTTTTTCTCTCTTTCTCTCTTCTTTTCTTCCCCTTTGTGATGGCTGTTCTTTTTCCTTTTTCTTCTCCTCTTCTCTACCTTTTTTTCTTTAAGGCCGATTTTTCTTTCTTTTTTCCATATTCTCTGTTCTCTTCTCCATCCCTGGTCCCCTCGTCCTCCCCCCCCCCCCCTCTCTCCCTTACCTCTTTCCTGAATACAGGGACGTACACTCTTACGGGCAGGTGTGCGCACGCGCATTGATTGGCGCGGCTCCGCTGCTGTCCCGGCCGGCGGCATTTCGGCGCACTGCGCATGACCGGGTATCCGATAGCGCTGTCGGACCCATCGCATGCGCACCAGAGGCTTGGAAAAAGGGAAATTGGAGGTGCTCTAGCTTCACATGCGATCTAGACAATAGAACCTTGCAAAAGAGAAGAAAATGCTTGCACTTACCAAACATCGGTAAAACAGAATCCTTTATTCCGAACTTAGCTGTGGGAGAGGAGGAACCATACAGGAGCCAAATAGAGGCAAAAACGGCTACTGTGTCCTCTCTCCCTGTAAGCAGCATTTGGTCTTGAGATGACTCCTTGCCTTCAGTCCTTGACATCTGAAGCTAGAGCACCTCCAATCTTCCTTTTTCCAAGCCTCCGAAGCCTTGAATAAACCTCTCCATTTGTTGTGCTGATTGGGATATTTTTGTATATATGTAGTTCCCCTCAGTGTTATCTCTATTTGACTGTGTCGGAACATATTGCTTTATTGAGGTGAGCACACGCCTTGGACATTTCCCTATGAATAAGCATGGAGACCGAGACACAGACTGAAGGCATGGAGTCATCGCAAGACCAAATGCTGCTTACAGGGGCACTTGAGTTTTAGCTCATACCTTGTTTCAAGACAATAGCTCATTTCTAAAGAAGATTGCCCTTTATCCCAGCTTCCATGGACCTCTTGTTCTACACTTGTTCTAATATCTGAAAGTGGCATTCAAGCACACGCCTGCTTATAAGTTTCTTTTCTACACATATATATATATAAATATATATGGACTGTTTGAATCCATGGCATTTCCTGAAGGACAAGGTTCCTCACTTCGGAGAGTCCAACAAAGCAAAAGTTCTGCTGGTCTCCTAGTGCTACATCTGCTCTGCCTTTACTGTCTTCAGTCTGATACCAGAATTCTGCTTATTTTCATGACCAAATCAACTGCGAGAAGAATATTGCAGATCAGGAATTGTAGAAACATTTGTCACTCTCATATGATATTTGTTGGCATTAATGAAACCAGCATTTAATATTAGAAATGTAGACAATTACATCTCTCTCTTATGATCTTGTTCTAATCACCCAAGAGACCGAAAATGATCTCCGGAGAGGACGGACATTATATCTTCATTGTGCAATCCTCCAGGTTATAAAGGACAGAATATCTTGTATTGTGTTATATCCTAAGATAACATCTTACATCCTCTCCTTGTCTGCTTTGTGGACATCGGCATGAAACTAGAACTTCCGTGGAGGAGGCTCCTTCATCTTCATCTTCATCGCCTTCTATTTTTTTCTAT
Organism: Engystomops pustulosus; assembly: GCA_019512145.1. Lineage (NCBI taxonomy): Eukaryota > Metazoa > Chordata > Amphibia > Anura > Leptodactylidae > Engystomops > Engystomops pustulosus. The sequence goes on from WNYA01005224.1 coordinate 15,431, forward strand.
CCTGTTTGTTTCCAGTTTGTCTTCCTTTCTCATCTTCCATTTCATTCTGGTATTTTTGCCCTCGTTGTTGTTTTCGTTGCCAAAATCTCCTTTATCTCCCATTTTCCCATTCTTACTCTTTTCTTCTTCTTGATATCGATAAACTATTTTCTATTTCCTGTTTATTGTTCTGTGATGGAGAACAACAGCATCACCTCAATCGTTCTCCTTGGATTTCCAGGCCTCCATGATTTCCGATTTCTTTTTTTTACATTTCTTTTAATAATTTACTGTGGGACAATGTGTGGTAATCTCTTGGTCATCGCTCTGGTGTCCTACTGCCAGACCCTCCACACTCCTATGTACTTCTTCCTGACACAGCTCACCACC